>JASGAT010363592.1:0-11257 GCA_030220025.1 Chelon auratus
GATGGATGATAGATGGATGGATGGATGGATGATAGATGGATGGATGGATGACAGATGGATGGATGGATGGATAGATGGATAGATGGATGGATGATGGATAGATGGATGGATGATGGATGGATGATAGATTGATGGATGGGTGGATGGATAGATCTCTACTACTTTTATAGTGTGTTATTAGAACTTTTAACTAGAAGTGAAAATAGTGTGTTTATATGCCGTTTATAAATGTAAATCATTAAACAGTTCGTCTAAGATCAACACTGAAAAAGGAATCTGCAGCTTTAAACCAATAAATCTTAGAGTCTGGTTCTTATATTTTCCATCTCTCTGGTTTTAATAAACATGTTTGTTGTTTATTCCACAGAGTCCAACTCCCATCCTGAACATGGAGCTGTCCACTAAGAGAGTGAGTCTATCTGTCAGGTTTATTTATCTTCATTAATATTCACATATATCTATATAAAGCATTTAAAGAACCATCCACTACTGAAGGCTCTGGTGAGGATTGAACTCACGACCCCTGGTTTACAAGACCAGTGCTCTGACCACTGAGCTACAGAGCCACGGGCTCCCTGTCTGACGAGGGACGTTTCCCTCTGGTCCACAGAAGCAGCTGTACGTGTCCAGCGAGCTCGGCGTGGCCCAGCTGGGGCTGCAGAGGTGTGAGCTGTACGGGACGGACTGCGCCGAGTGCTGCCTGGCCAGAGACCCCTACTGCTCCTGGGACGGACGGACCTGCTCCAGGTTCTTCACCACCAGCAAGAGGTACAGAGCTGCTTCTGTTTGTTCTGAGGGACGATGCAGGGGTTCTGCATCTTGTTCATGTTGTTTCCGTCCATTTTGAGCCCCTCTTCGTCGTCTGTCAATCATTTCTCTTGCAGTTGTTGTGACTGATTGTCCAATAACTGCAAACAGATCTTCTGCCTCTGGCCCTGACTTTCAGTAATCCTTAAATTGCTGCAACTCCTCAACTATTTAAAAGCAATTTAAACAAAAGTAGCACTAACGATAACAGCTCTTCATTATAAGCAGTAGAAGAGAAGAACCGCACAAACTGTTTTCCATTAATTTACAGCTTCATCTGAATTATATATTATTATTATTATTAAGAGCGGTAGAAATCAGCCGACAGCCTTAAATCTTCCTCTGTGTTGTTGCTGGGCGTCTGCCGACTCCTCGGGGGCGAAGTCACGAAACTACCGCGATTATGAACGAGGAGAGACGGAGCGAGGGCGGCCTGCGAAAACAGAGAGTTGTTGTTTCAGCCGCGGTGAAGAGAGCCGTCGCGTCGACCACCCGCCGCCGTTGCTTCTGACCACGTTTCAGCCTCACGTCTGGAAGACTGGAACGAGACTCAGCGTCTTCAGAGCTAGGCGTTCGTAGCCTGATAAGTCTCATTAAAATTGAAAATGTAAATTGCATGAAACTGAGGCACAGGACTCTGCCAGGCAAGTCACCGTGTGGTGCATAGTTGAAAGAAGGATCAGAAAAGCTAAAACAGAAAATATTGTGTACATTTGTGGTGAATTGTTTTTGGATTTGATGAAATATTGAGACAGTCTAAGACGCTAAATGTGAAATTTAAAGTTTGGCTAGGCTAGTTTTCTATAAATACGTTAGACACGTTCATGCTAACGTCAAGACTGAGGAAACTCATTAAACAAGGATGCTGATGCTCATGCACAGAGTCACTACTTTAGTTTCAAATGACGCCCAACACCGTTACCGTGTGCTGTCTAATTTATTTAAAATATTCATATTAGTAACAAACACTTTTTGAATAAAATACAATTAAACTTTTGTTTTTATTGGTTTTAATCATAGTCTGTATATAAAACCATCCTTGAAAAAAAAAAAAGAAGATTTGACGTGTATTTTAGTGTTTTAGTTCGGCCCAAGCCCCGCCCACTAACATGGAGGGGGTGGAGCTTATGGCCTATACTGCAGCCAGCCACCAGGGGGAGCTCTACTTGCTTTGGCTTCACTTTCTTTATACAGTCTATGCTTTAAAGCTTGATCCTTTAGAGATAAAGAGTGAAAGCAAAGAGACACTAGAAACAAATTCTAATCCTCGTGTTTGTGTTTGCGTCAGGCGAGCTCGGAGACAGGACGTGAAGCACGGAGACCCCTGGAGTCAGTGTCCAATCACAGAGGACGGTAAGGACGTCGATCCAGTGTCAACAGTTAGATTCATAGACGGCTGGTTCCAAAGTAGGAAACTCTGACAGGAAGATTGAACCTGGACGCATAGATGTGACTTAATTTAGCAGGTTTATGATTTATCTGTCAAAATGAAGGTGTCACTGAACTTTCTTCCTTGAAATAAATTCAGAAAACACTCATTAAAGCATCATGAACCTTTTGTTCATTCAGACATATGTTCAATAAGTTTAGATCAGACCAGGGACAATCTTTCTGTTAGGGTAGATTTGCACATAATGCTCACACAGTTCATCCTTTGGCCCGTACATCATTAAACTCTACCACTGTGTACTATTAAAGTATT
This sequence comes from Chelon auratus, assembly GCA_030220025.1. Classification (NCBI taxonomy): domain Eukaryota; kingdom Metazoa; phylum Chordata; class Actinopteri; order Mugiliformes; family Mugilidae; genus Chelon; species Chelon auratus. The sequence continues at coordinate 2,510 of JASGAT010363592.1, forward strand.
TTTTTACTTTAACAATGTTTGAGGTGACAGGCAGTTAGTATTATACTAATTGTTTTATCTCCATAATTTATTCTGTACACAGACGGTATGTAACTAGAACTGGTTTAATGTCTTGCATGTCTTATTTATTTATTTTGGTTTATATATATCAAAATATATATACTTTATCAAAATTATATATTTTTTTTCAAAATTGATTAAATAATAATAAATAAAAAAAATAGTAATAATACTTTTAAATTAAATTAAATTAAATTAAATTAAATGTATTAGATTAAATTGACTTGATCTGGAGGTGGTGGAGGTTTGGCGCACTCTAGAGGATGAGCTGTGTAACTGCAGCTATCTTTCTAATAATGATTATTACAATAAATAAAAGCAGTATTGTTCTCTATAAGATGTTCAAATGTTTTTCTTTCTGTCATCTAAAGGTTTTGTGTTCAGCTCTTATGGTTCTTTTTTATAAAACATAAAATCCTCTCACCTCGTTTCTGTCCCAGTTTCCTCTAAAATGCCCTAAAACCCTGTGAAACCCCTTTTGAAGACAGCTCCATGTGTTTCTCCTGCTCAGACTCCGTGGAGGTGAAGGTGGTGTACGGCGTGGAGGGAAACTCCTCCTTCCTGGAGTGCGTCGCTCGCTCATCCCAGGCCAAGCTCTGGTGGACGTTGCCCCAGACGGTAAAAGAGGTCAGTGTCTCCATCCATCCATCTATCTATCTATCTATCTATCTATCTATAACTGTATTTCTCTGGCCCTCAGAGTGACGACGGCCGGCTCCTCCACATGAAGCGGGGGTTGCTGGTTCAACGCCTGGAGCTGTCCGACGCAGGCCTCTACTCCTGCACCAGCCGGGAGCACTCCTACAGCCAAGTCCTGGCTCGCTACCGAGTCCACGTCATCCCCAACCACAGCCTCACCCACCCGTCCCACCACCACTCTCACGGCCCGGGGAGGCTCGGCCCGGCGGCGGTGGGAGGGCCGCAGGGTCACAGGAACCCGTGGCAGCAGCAGCAGCAGGTTCCTCTGAGGAGCTACAAGGACCTGCACATGGCGGGGGGCAACGGCCTGAGCGTGGACGAGTACTGCGAGCAGCTGTGGTACCGGGAGAAACGCCGGCAGCAGAAGATCCGGGCTCTGAAGCTGAAGCAGGAGAGCAGGAAAGCCCGGGTGAGGAGGAACAACCCCCCAGAGACGCCCCTCTAGTCCCCGGGACGACCCACAGACTCAATCGGGACGACTGAGGTCGACTCTTTTAAGACTGAGAGAACAGCGCATCCTCCTCACTATGAATCTTTACACTTAAACAGGAAGTGGAGACTTTTATAGATCTGTCTCTGGAGTCAGGTTTTTTCTTCATTTTTAGCAAAGTAAAAAAAAATAAATAAAAAAATAAACAGTTTACAGCGAGATATAAATAATTAGAAAGGGAACTGACCTGAGCATTTAGAGCAGCTACTGCTAGCGCATGCTAACCATGTAGCTACGTTAAATGCATCACTTCATCAGCGCTGGTCTCAGTTCAGGTGGTAGAAACATGTTGCAGAGGATCCTGACATGTTCAGTCTAAAACTCTGAAAAATAAAATCCTTCCTGGATTCTTCTTGATTCCTGCAGCTCTGCAGCAAATCTACTACGATGCTAAAATGATTCAAATACAGTATATCTGTGTGTGAGATATACTAAGTTTATTATGAGCAGGATAAAAAGGTTTAATAAGCTTAAACTTAACGTTACTCAAAGACAAATTCACCTCAGATGTTTTTATACTAGGTGACACAGCTGATGGTGTCCAGACTGAAATCTGTTCAAAAACCACTCAGAGTATTAGTTGATGTTTAGTTCAGCAGCTAACAACCACAACTACTCACATCTGGAAGGAAAAACTGCTAAAATAATCCCAGTTCCACTCGGCCCAATACATGTTTTCTTACCTGCAACTTAAAATCTAGACACAGAGAACATTTTACAGATCCCTTATTTCTAAACGTATTTCTTCTTGTTGTCATTTTCCGTAAATTCTTTCTTTAAATTTGCAGCAAATTACAATTTTTTTAAATTTTTTTAAATTTTTTTTTATTTTTTTTTTTAGGGATGCACCAAATTTTTTTGGCCGAAAACCGAAAATGCACTTTCGGGCAATTTTCAGCCGGAAATTGCTGTAGTTGTTGCTGTTTCTGCGATAAAGGCCCGGAAATTTTTGTCTGAAAAACCGAAACAATCGCCGAAACAACACTGCCGAAACAGGATGTTGAGATGATGCAAGCAACAACCGAAAATGGCCCAAAAGTGCATTTTCGGTTTTTCGGCCGAAAATTTTCGATGCATCCCTAGTTTTTTTTTTTAGCAGTTTGATATTAATTATGGAAAGTGGAGAAAGTGGTGACTCCTAGACTTGTTTATATTTTAGTTAATAACTGAATTAACACCAAGCCTTTGGCTCATTGCCTCTGCTTTAGTTTAAAGATGGTCCTTAAAACGATTGGTTAAAGAAATAAAAGATAAACTATTGGCTGTACTTTTACTGATTGGTTCATTTTTTATCAGCGTACACCATGTGTGAATAATCAACATTATCATCCGTATAGAGGTGGAGTAATACGACACTGATCCTGGTTTTACACACAGGAAAAATTAAACTGAGTCGTATTTAAAGGTCGATAAAGTTTAATTACAGTAGGAAGTCTCCTCTGGGCTCAGTTAGAGGAAAAAGATTATAAATCTGTTCCTGTTCTAAGACAAAAGACGTCATTTCAATCTTAAATGTGACTATTAATAGTTTAGTAACCCTCTTTATTTTTCTGATCTCATATTTTCCATCTTCTTTCTTCACAATCTCCTATAAATCAAACAATATTCAGCTGTAAATTAGAAAGATGTCCTCAAGGAACAAATCTGATTTAGGTGATGAAATATAAGACATTAATTATTAAATATCTGCTGGTTATAGTCAAAGATAAAAAAAATAACAAAAATAGTTCATAAGCTTTTTGTTTCCTGTTCTGAACTCAGATAGAAAATAAATAAATATTACACTGAACATTTTATAAATGAGATGTCGTTTCTTCAGCAGATGTAGACGTCCTGTTTTTATTAGTTTGTTCTGAAAAGTGTCCTGAAAATCAAATTGTAAAGAATTTTTTTGGAAGATTCTTTGTAATTTGTACAGAAACGTTATGATGTTTAATAATCAAAATGAGCTTTTAAAGAGTTTTAAAGTCTCTACTTAATGTTAAAGACTCTGAATTTACTAATATTCTTAATTCTTTTAACTTTTGTACCTAAATTATATTCCACCGCGCCGTCATGAACGTTGCAGCAAAGCTGCAGATTCTTCTTCACATTTAACAACAACATATAAACTCTGATGTAAAGTCTATTTATGTTTGTTCTCAGATCTTCACACAAACTTTTATCTAATCGATTTCAGGCCTCGACAGAAACGCACACACCACACGGACCTTGATGAAATGTTCTGTTTCCATGTATATTAAAGAACTCTATTTTTGATAGTTTTCTTTCTTTATCTAGTAGAGATTAGTCCGTTTATATATAAACCTGTTTGTTTGTTTTATTCTAATAAGCTTCGAGTTCTTGAACTGAGTAACGACACTGTCTTTACTGCGTGACAAAGCCACAAATGATAACGTACATTTAAAATAAAACAAATGAAAACACTCAGAGGCCTGATGTGAGTCTGTAAAGTCGAGATTAACGGAAGAAATTATTCCAGGGTTGTTGGGAAAAGATGAGATATGAGATTATGATATGTGAGATGTGAAAGGAAGTATGGCATGAGATATGAGAGATGAGAGAAAACAGGTGAGAGATTAGTGATTAGAGATGAGATAGGAGATATGAGATGAGATGGGACATGAGATGAGAGATTAAATAGTATGTGACATGAGATGAGAAGGGATGAGATATGAATCAGAATCAGAAAAGACTAAGTGTGAGTTGAGATTTGAGTTGAGCTCTGAGGTATGTGATGAGACATGAGATGAGAGATGAGATAGGAGATATGAGATAAGGTATGAGATGAGACATGAGATGAGATGAGAGAAGGCATGAGATATGACATATGAGAAGTGAGCCAAGATCTGAGTTGATATATGAGATATGAGATGAGAGATGGGATGAGATATGACATGAGAAGTGAGTTGAGATATGAGATAAGAGATGAGAGATTAGCTAATATGTGAGATAAGATGAGATGAGATGAAATGAGGCAAGAGATGAGATGTGATGAGAGAAGGGGTAAGATATGACATGAGAAGTGAGCTGAGATTTTAATTTGAGATATGAGATATGAGATGAGACATGAGATGAGACAATAGATGAGAGATTAGATCATATGTGACATGAGATGAGAGATGGGTGATGATTAGTGAAATTAGAGATGAGATAGGAGATATTACATAAGTTATGAGATGAGACATGAGATGAGATGAGATGAGAGAAGGCATGAGATATGACATATAAGAAGTGAGTTGAGATCTGAGTTGAGATATGAGATGAGAGATTAGATAATATTTGAGATGAGATGAGAGATGGGATGAGGTATGACATGAGAAGTGAGCTGAGATATGAGATGAGTTATGATATATGAGATGAGAGATTAGATAATATGTGAGATAAGATGAGATGAGATGAGGCAAGAGATGAGATGTGATGAGAGAAGGGGTAAGATATGACATGAGAAGTGAGCTGATATTTGAATTTGAGATATGAGATATGAGATGAGACATGAGATGAGACAATAGATGAGAGATTAGATCATATGTGACATGAGATGAGATGAAGTATGATATGAGAGATGAGAAATGAGATAAGTTATGAGAGATGGGATGAGATATTGCATGAGAAGTGAGTTGACATATGAGATATGAGATGAGAGATTAGCTAATATGTGAGATGAGATGAGATGAGATGAGGCAAGAGATGAGATGTGATGAGAGAAGGGGTAAGATATGACATGAGAAGTGAGCTGAGATTTTAATTTGAGGTATGAGATATGAGATGAGACATGAGATGAGACAATAGATGAGAGATTAGATCATATGTGACATAAGATGAGATGAAGTATGATATGAGATGTGAGAGATGAGATATAAGACTGTGCTGACACAATGCTGACACAAAGGTAACTGGAACTGTTGGGTCTCTTGAAGATGTTTCACCACTCAATCCAGAGCTTCTATCTCATAAATGAGATGAGATTAGATTAGATGAAATCAAATATGAAATGTGTTGGAGGTTGAATTAATTTGCACGTTATTTTAAGATAAAATCGTCAACTTTAAGTATGTTTTACGCTTTGTGTTGGTTTTAAGGTGTAATTTACAGTGTATACTCACAGTGCCACCAGGAGGGGGCAGTGTTTTACCGCCGACCAGCCGCTGTGAAACACCAACGAAGAAGAGGAGGCCGGCAGCCCGAGCACAGCGCTCTGAGCCGAGTCTGAGGCTCACTGATGGAAACGCGGCTGATTTGAAAGCGGCTGTAAATCTGAAACTCAGTCGGAGTCACAGGTGAGGGAGTATTGGTTAGAAAGCGTGGAGTTTATTTAATTTAGTAACGCGCGCTGTTGATAAACCACCACCTGTTCCTGTCAGTTTAAGCTAGCTAGCTAAGTTAGTCAGGGGTTAGCATGCTAGCTAGCCCGCTCATGCTAACTCCACGGCCCATTGACTGACAGTGCTCATGTTTTCCAGTCAATGGGACTCATTGTGGCTGGATTAACCGCCCGCACAGATGTCACCGTGTTCCTACAGCCTCTCTCAGCTAGCAATAAGTTTGTTTTGTGCCGTTAATGCCGGGCTGTGCTAGGCTAACTGCTGCTAACTGCTGCTAACTGCTGCTAACTGCTGCTAGCTGGTGACACTGAAAAGTTTTGTGTGTGTGTTTTATCGCGTCCAGGCTGGAACCAAGAGGACTGAGGACAAGAAGGAGTAAACACACGGGTCCAGCATGGCTGCTCCGACCCTGCAGCAGCCCAGCTTCCTGCTGGTCAGTCTGGTTTATTAGTGTTTACATGTCTTAATACTTGTTATTTAAGAGCAGTACTAACATGCATGATGTTCTTGAATGTCCATATCTTTATTTAGCCTAACTTTGGTTTGATTATTAGCAAACTGTAGCTTGTAGGTAACTTAAACTTGACTTTAAAACAGAGTTCTTGCACCATAGTTACTAGGTGGTAGTCTTTGTGAGTCCAACAGTTTCTGGAAAGACTCTGCTGGTTCTGGACCTGAACTTGTGCAGCCTGCAGCCGAGCAGTTTCTGTTTCACGCGGTGACTCACGATGTGATAACGCTCTCCACCGTTCACCTGTAGAAACGTGTGATCAGCACCCAGACCAGGAAGTACAGCCGTCTTTGATAAGCCCTGACGCTGTAACGGCTAAATTTCCCTACGGGGGCATCAATAAAGTCTTATCTTAATACTGTAAACACTCTTTTGAATGTAGCTCCATCACATCGTGTCTCTTTGCTCCGTGATTCTCGGTGTTTGTTCATTAACGTGGTTTCACGTCGTTCCAGGCCAACCTGAAAGCTGACTCCACCACCAAGCCTCTCCTCCAACGCTGCCAAGACCTGGTGAAGATCATTGACGAGTACCCTGCTAAGGTACCGTTACTTTCCCTGACCCTTTTTATTAATGAACAACACAAATGGCTTCACATGCTGCGTGAGTGTAGTTTTCTCTGTCAGGTTAAATTACAGAGCAGGTGAGTGGCCGGCGTGTGAACGGTCTGGTGGGAGGCGGCTTTGGACGCAAGCAAGCACAACGTTGTTTGGAACATGCAAAAATTTTAGGGGTGCACGATAATTATCTGGAAATGATGACGTCATTCCGATAAGTCCGACATCATAACGAATGGCCCAGATAATATATAATATAGATTTTTGTCAGTACTGTGGTGTGAGTGGTTCTTTTAATCCATCGCTCCAACTCCCACATTGAGACCTGAACGGCCTGAAGTGTATGCTGCGTTCAAGTGGCATCGGTATAATCGGAAAAAACAACATTCTGGCTGAAAAAAATCATTAAAATACTCCATCAGTCATGTCAGAAAACAACTTGTCAACCCGGTCATGATTTTGGTAGAAGCTGCCGTTAGCCAGGATGTTACACATAAACCACAGAAGCATAAAAGGTCGGAAAAACCATAAACTTATAAACATAGACGCCTCATTGAGCAGGTTGGCCCGTTGTTGAGATACGTCAACGTCGCCGCCATATTGGAGGAGGCAGCTCTGAGAACTTTATTAAGCGTCTTCTACAAAGTACTATAAGCATTTACACATTAACGTATATATTCAGGAAACCAATTGGAACCAAAAACAACGCCTGTAACATTAACTACTCAGAATGTTACAGATGTTGCTTTTGGATCCTATCGATTCCTTGGATATATACGTTAATGTGTAAATGCTTATAGTACTCTGTAGAAGACGCTTAATAAAGTTCATTCCATTAACTCATATTGGTTCGCAGGACAGATCCAATATGGCGGCGATGTTGATGTACGGTCCAGCGCTCAATGAGGCGTCTGTGTGTCTATGTCTGTGGGAAAAACGACTCTCAAACCGGGAACAGGGAACTTCCGTCACCACTTGAATGCAGCACAACGTGCATACTAGGGCTGCCACGATTAGTTGACCATTAAAATCGCCGACAACTAATTTAGTAGTCGATGCGTCGTTTTTTTTTAAATCTCTTTTTTCTCTCAAAACTCTTCCGCTACATAGCGGCCGGCTCTACTTTCTGGCTAACTGGCTAGTTAGCGGCTAATATTAGCCAAACAGAGAGCTAACTTACTACTTACTCATATAGCTGTGAACGTTAAAGGTTTAATGAACTATCATCTTAATTGTCTTTATTTCTAGTCAGCATATACCTTAAACACTTCAAGCTGAAAACTGATGGTTATATAAGATCAGCTTCATGCTGGTGCGATTAGCTGTATGATTTACATTCAATTTACGTTTGATCCGATTAGTCGACTAATCGAAAAAATAATCGGTGATTAATCGACTATCCAAATAATCGTTTGTGGCAGCCCTCGTGCATACGTTTGTAAACATGGCGGCGGCGGTGGTGGTGTGGGACTTTTTCAAAGTTTCCGAGGATGACTTTTCTCTGACTGTTTGTAATAAATGTTTAAAGAAAGAGCCACGAGGTGGAAAAATCAGCGCCAGCTTTAATACTTCGAACATGATAAGTTATCTGAAAAATTGTACCCATTGGTGAGGCTTTCAAAAAAAATCTTCAGGCATGTTATCGGTATCGGTTTCTTAAAAAATTTATCGTGCATCCCTAAAAAATATTTCCGACATAGTGTGGTAAACACTGCGCTGTTTATCTCTACCACGTTTTAATATGTTGTAAAATGTCTGTATAAAGTTGTATTCGCTGACGGATCACTTTGTTTAACCACAAGTTAGTGTCACAGCCTGAACTCCCACAGGGTCAATGGTCAGGTTGTCGTTCACAAAATATGGTAGTGATTCACTGCTTTACAACAACTAAGGTATTTACTTCTCCTCATTGTGACGGAGGCAACATGTTGTGTTAAAAAGGTGGATTTCCTCAGTCACATTGATCTTTATATGATGTTTTAGTAGAGATTAGTCGAATGTCATTTCCGGCGCCGGTCGAAGCCGGCAGCTGCTTGCAACAGCTCTTACTCGTTCTCTCTTTTTCCTAATTTTTTTCTCTAATTTATTCACTTTTTGCTTCGCTTT
>JASGAT010363599.1:0-34263 GCA_030220025.1 Chelon auratus
ATCAGTCAGCTTTTTTGGCTCAGAGTCTGCATTACATAATCACTGTTTTTGGGATTTTACTGGGTGTGGTTGGAGGGGTTTGGACACAAGAGTGGTGACTCTCTTGCTGGCTTCAAAACGGAATTTGACATGCAGACCCTAACAGGGGTGTGTTCCTTACGTCAGAACCACAAAGATTTTGGAGGCGCCTTAGTCCATGGTTTTGATGGACCAAGATCCAACCTGGGAACTTGGACACAGCTGTGTTTTTATACTGCAGAGCCCCTTCCCCTTCCCACACCTCTTTCCCTTTCCTCTTCCGAAAACGCAGGAGAAATCAGAAGAGGAGCTCAATATAGTTTTCTTGTGTCATTGCATCCTATGACCTTTTGTGCTTATAATAAAAGTGTGCTGAAACCACTACAACTTTGAGTCAGAAGTGAAAGGGCACTGGTTGGTGTTTAATTATGATGATACAGTATTTTTTTTTTTTATCACAAAACCCATTCCTTTATTTTCTCCCGATTCTCTTTGCAGTGCTTTGCTGCAAATTCATGTTCAGTTTTTTAGGCCTGACAAGTACTTCCATTTTGTGAACTTCCAAGACTTGTTTTTTGACTCAGGCAGGGCTATTGTGCTCATTGGACGGCTACAGTTGTTGTTTATTTCAGGCATGGCAGTGTGTGAAAAATGCCGGTGGTTGCCATTGCGGCATGTGCGATAGACTGACCTGACTGGCCTGTTCAAAATGGGTGCCACGCTTAAAACGGGTTAAGTCTGGTGATTTGTACTGAGTGAACCAGTCCTGTGTTTTCACTGACATGCTGAATACCATGTCAGCATTTAGCTGAATGATTATGAATGTCAGACATGTGCAGCCTGTGTCTGAGCCGGTAGGAAAATGTGCGCTTCAGTCTCTTACTGTAGGATTAATACATCTAATGGCTGATGATCTGTGTTGTTCATTCAGGATCATCTCCATCAGTGCGACAGCTGTGAGGGGTTATGATGGTTGTCGAGGTCAGCAATTCAAATCTATCGTGATCTCATGCTGTAGGAGCAGAAAGTATTTACTAGTTACTCTACATCTTACCAGCAGACATCTATCTTTTGAGATTATGGAGCAGTTTTAATAGCTGAAGCATTTCATGTTTGAAAGATAAATTGAGTTAAAATAAAGGTAGAAAAGAGGGGTCAGTAATATTGTTTCGAGCCAATCCAGAATTATGATACAGTACAAAATTATTCTTGTTCAGCCCTGACATCCTATTTCACTGCTGCTAAGTTAGACATACAGTAGCAATGTTTGATTCTTACAGAAACTTTCTGAAAACCTGTAGTCTTTGTTCTCTCAACATGAAATGGGTACTGCAGAAGAAATAACCATACTTGGAAAAACTGAACACTAGAAAGACTAGTAATATTTGCAGTGTCTATTAATGTTATGATGTGTTCACGCTGTGTCACCTCATTATCTCACAGAATCTTATTATTACAGGTTTTCAAAGTTTTTCTATGGGAGAGGACAGCTGCATTGTTATTTGTCTGACCTAGCAATAGTAACGTATGAAGTTGGGATTTGAACGGTAGTAGCTCTCTGATTGGTGGCCAGCAGACCAATCAGGAGCAAGAGAGGGTCAATTCCTTAGTTGATAAAATGTCAGAGAGTGCTAACGTTAATCTCAGGGCAGCTCAGTGGAACAACCTGTGCACTTCACGCAGCATTTGCATCTGCTTGGAAGTCAGCTGGTTACAGCCTGCATTCTGTGTCTAAGCCCCACACCCATGGAAATTCAGTCCAAACTCTTGCAAGCTCTACTGGATCTGAAGACATTCAGGGTTGAACTCGTCATTCATGCTTAAGGTTTGTTGTGGATCTGCTGTGTTGCTCTTGGCTTTTCAGCACTGGGATGTTAAGACAGCACTGTGACTCTGATCACTGTGGTTTAGAGGCTGGCACTCTCCTGCCCATTTGGATAAAGTGGTGGACGCTGGCGCAGCATTTTTTAGGTACTCTGTCTGTCTGGGACTGTGAAGCTGGGCACAGTGCACTGTAATTATTGAAAGAGTAATTCAGCACTTTGAATGGTTGTTTGTTAGCTCACTTTCGTAACCTTGAAAGACGTGCAATCTTCCTCATTACAGCACAGTGCTGTTTTTTTATAAATATATATATTATTATTTTATTTATTTTTTATTCTATTTATTTTTTTTTATTTTTTTTTAATGGTGCATTTTTAACTAAAGCCTTTATAGTGCATGATTATGCCTTAACCTGGCCCTGTTTGTCCTGTTCAGCTGCAATCTCATCTGAAGCATTTTGTTATATATCGATCTGTTTAGTCATTAATCTGGGTGAATCAAAGTGCACAACAGCAACAGGGGTGTGTGTTTGTTTATCACAGGCCAGGCATATCCTGTTGCCAATTTATGTGCATGAGAAGTCAGTCCTGTGTGTTTAGTCATTGGTTTGTGTGTGTCTTTCACACTATTGTGGGGTGTGGCCGTCAGAAAGACGTGTGGGATCAGTGTCCATCTGGCCTCGGCTCACCCTTCCCAGTCAAAGGCATGGTAACTGATCTGACCCGCAGGCTCTCCAGCATTATATTGACTATCTGCCTGCTTGCCTATAACTAGTTGGCTGGTGCACAGGGGAGTGGCCGCTGGCTTTGATACGGTAAATATAATGTCAGGTCTGTCTTTTCTACAGCCAACTGTCCTTGATGGAATTGCTTAATGTGTTTTTGTTTTATATTAAATTCAAGGCACAGTGAGTGTTTGGTTTTGGACAGGGATTACATCTAGGTAGAGCATGCAGGAGACAAGACATGGTGACAAATCAGCATGCACACTTTCCCACTCTAAATGATCAGGATAATTAGCAGCTCTATTCACACTCAGTCAGACATTACACAGACTTTGTGTTCAGGAGCTGGCAGGGTAAGGTTGGTTTACTGTCTGGCCATTGATATCTATAAAATTCTGGGCTGCATTATATATGTGAAAACGGGTCTAGCCGACAGTCAAAAGAAGAAAGAATGGGGAAAGGGAAGATAACTTGGGATGATGGTGTTTGGTGGGAAACCAAGTAGTATGAGCCTTGAGTTTGATTTCTAGTCATGCATCACTTGTATGGTGTAGCTACAGCATAGCCTCCATGCCTTGTACACTACCAGAGAAATGTACCTACCTGACTCGCCGACACAGACCTCAACAGCTGCAGAAACACATTTCATCGTTCACATCTCTTGTGGCTGGGCAAGTACAGAAAAGCCTCCCTCCAACAAACTATCTACTTGGATGTCTTTGGACTTTTCCGTGTTGCAATAACTTCAGTAAAAGTAATTGTTGATCAATATTTATAACGTCACTTGCATGGTGGGCTGCTCAGTTTCACTCAAAAATTAGAAGTACATGGAGAGATTAGACGCGGCTGGCTAGCGTTTAGAACAATGCAAACACACCAGCACATAGGTGAACACTTGCCCATCACCTATGGTGCTGGTTATGTGTAAACACATTGCTTTTATGAGTTTTATGGCCATGGAGTATGTAATGTGTAACTTGCAAAAACATAACCATTAATGTAAATAAATCAGTAGTGGGGTTCTGAATGATATGAGTATTGATTCAGCTGTGACAAGCTCAAAACCTTCTGTGTGTATTTAGTACATCCATGTGATGCACATGTCTATTTTAAATGGGTGTCATCCGTGCATTCCTTTTCCACCTTGAAGCTTTTTCTCCAGCCCTGGGGTCTTTTGGGTGAAGTTACCCGTGCCAGCTGCTCCTCTGTCCCGTTATATTAGTTAATCCCTTCATTACCAACCCCCACTCCATGTATCCCCTTCGGCACCATGCCCGAGGGGGATACATAGTGTGCAGTGCAGACAAAAGAGCCAGTCTGCCCACCCTCCCCCTAATAGCACCCAGTGTTACCCTAACTCATCTATTGTTTTTGACCAGATCTAATAAGTTGCACACAAATACTTGTGCTATATTCAATCCCACCGCGGTTGAGTACCTTACTGACTTTACATTCTCCACTGTTAGGGTGCTATAATGGCGGCAGGACCAGATTGCCACCCATTTCATGCAGACTTTCGGACTAATGCACTGCCAGTAGCTGGGAGTCCATCCCGTTCTGAGTGCCACTCCCTTACAGGCTAACTGGCTTGGTAACACTTAACCACCTGCTCCTGATGGCCTTATTGAGAAGCTCACACTCACTTAGTACATGTTAGTGTCCTGTAAAAAGTAGATTAGAATAAACTGAGTTTAACATCCAGCCTAACCCCCCTGGATGAAAGTGTTTATTTTTCTCTGCTGATGGAATTGACTGTGTTATTTTATGGAGCACTCTGACAGTGTTAATACAATATCCTGATGCTGTTCAATTTCTTGCTAAATTAATCTAATCAAAGGGACATTTGATAAGTTGGGACATTCTGGGACAATTTCAGAGTAGTGTAGGGTAGTGTAGTAAAGAGAAGCTTGCCATAATAGAAAGCTGTGATGAATTGTTCCCAGAAAGAGACTAACATTTCTTGTTTATTCCTGGTTGCTGCCTTGACATTATTTGAATGTGTTCAGTCAAATAGTCAATAGTCTGACAAAAGACACCTAGCACTAGTTTGATCTGATCACATTTGTCCTATGATTCTCAGTGGTGAAAACAAATCTACTAATAGACTGAAGAATATTCTAGACATTTGGAAGTGCAAAATCAGTCTAAGGATGAAATATGTTGATGCACAGCTTGTCAACACCTGCACACAGTCTTGTTATTTAGACAGATGAACAGAAACCAACGAAGCTGCAAGATCTTTGAGGGTTAATGTGTCTCTTTGTCTACAGATAATGAGATGCTTGGAGTGTCATTCATCTTGTTGATAGGTTTCTGGGTGGGGTGATGAGCCTCTGTAGACTGCCTTACCCTCTACACATACACATAAATATAAAAGATCATCCACAGACCTCAAGACGCATTTCTTGGCTTTTAGAACCGTTTTGAATTTTTGTTATGTTTTTGTTGTTGCATCATCCAAAGCAGCTCCAGTTCATTCAATACAAGCACAAATCAGATCAATAAAGATGTATTATTTGACAAACATTTCCACCTGTACCTCAGCATAAATAAATAGCCATAGCTTGCCATGATGGACTTAAACCAAACTGAGCCGTGTTCAGTAGTGTGGTGGCTTTGCCTGACAGTTTTAGATTTCATAAATATATCATCAGCTCCATGATGTTGACAACAGAAGTTGGAAATAAATTATTCATGTTGAGCCTGAATATGTTGCTCTTGTTCTATTGGATCAGAAGGACTCATTTGTTTTTATTCCTTCAGTTGGGCGGATACACCGAGCAGGAATAACATTATGACCACCTTCCTAATATTGTGTAGGTCTCCCTTGTGCCTCCAAAACGGTTGTGACTCATCAGAAAATGGACATGGGCCTTCTGAGGGTGTCCTGTGATGGTCCTATGGGTTGAGGGGAGGGGCCTCTGTGGATCAGGGATGTTCCAGTGCAAGAGCATTTAAACTGCTCTTGTTATTTCAATATTTGTCACCATAGAGGTCTGTGTGTAATGGGCTGCCAAAGCTGTCCTTGGGCCAAGGGCTGTTGTGGCTCTTACTGTCACTCACTTAGAACTAGTGTTTAAGTTGGGAAGAGCTGCTGTGTAATCTTTATGTTTGTGAGGTTTTTAGTTGGACATAAGTGTGAGAAACCATGCCAGTGTCTTCTTAATCCCTCCACGCTCAGTGTCTCTAAAGTATTTAGGCTACTTTGTTATGTATGCATGTATATATGTACTAGTGGGTGTTGTAGTGTAAACGGTCATCTCCAGTGTTGTCAACTTGGACATGTCTTAGCTATGTGGTGGAGCCTGTGGGGTAATGTTGAGTAGAAAGTAGAGAGTGACCCAAATATTTTGGGTCACTGCCTACGTAATATTAACATATGTTTATGTTTTGTAGGCATTTAGTTTTCAGTTTTGGCATTCAGACATTTGAATATTAGCATTTCTTTTTCCCGGATAGCCTAAAATGACTGCTAAAATAGTATTATTTGCCTTATCTATATTTTTGTTTGGATATGATTTCCCTCAAAAGGGAACTACACATTCTACGTGCTACATCAAAGCTGAGCAGAAGTAGAAGAAATTCATTCTAAAGTAAACCCAGTGCTCTTAGAGTAATAAAATATCATGCATACTAAAATTACTGTCATAGATGAACTGAATTTCTGTTTGAACATATTGGAGCTCTTCACAACTAGTATGACACTGTAGTTAGTCAGTTCAGTGGCAACAGACAGGCTACCTCATCCTTCACTGACTTACTGCTGGTTTGTTTCCAACCTGGTGCATGCTTTGTCCATTTTTTTCCAAGGTTACATTTTGTTGGATCAGTTGGCTTAAGTGCAGGAGGGTACTGAACAAAAGAACTTTAAGCTTAAAGATAGAATGGTTTTGCCCACCATCTATTCTATAAAGGTCAGGTAAACTACAGTTTGCCCATGTGTATATGTTTGTGTGTTAGACATCTCTTGAGAGATTGAGGCAACTGTTCAGTAATGTGCTCTTTAGAGTGTTTTATTCACAAACTCTAGGTTTACATGCACTCTTCCTCTCTTCTGTGGGTGTGTGAGTGTGTGCCAGCAGCAGATTGAATTTCTCTTCTTTCTCTCTGTCATTCTGTATGTGTGTGAACTAAACACTTTGTGTTACAACAGAAACCGCACCACTGCCTTGTATGGTCAGATGGCGATTCAGGCATTTACACACACTGCCTCCCATTTCCTGGGGAGATTTTACCTGACCGCTGTTCAGTTTCTTCTTTGAAGACTGTACATGAAGAGTGACAATTATAGTGAAGTTTAGCAGTTTTTTTTGTATGTTTCTGTTGTTGTGGTGCCTCTTGTTTTAATCTTCACTCCACTGCATGAATCGACCACCCTCTTCATGTTAACATGTTAACTTGTGTCACAGTTGCATGCACATACACATAAACTTGGGTCCCTGGTCACCAAAGGAAAGTTACTGAACACACGGATATCTCATTTGTAAACATTGTCAGGCTTCACTTTACTTGCACTGTCCGCTGCTCAGTCCCAAACCTGTTGCCATGTTCAAGTTCAGCAGACCAACTTTAGCTTGTTGGAAATGTCACAAGGTGTGGTGAGAATGTAGAAGGAATTTCAAGAATTCAGGAAGTGGCATGCCACCAAATTCCACTTTTCTGGTTTTGTCTCTGTAAATTTGAAACCTTTTTAAACATTTTCAGACTTCATTCTTGAAGATCTTTTGTTCATCCACTCATTTGTCCATCATGCTTATACGCATGGCACTCATACATTAGCTGATCACTTGCTGACCCTTCAGCTCCGAATACTCGCCAACATACCCTCTCTCTCTCTCTCTCTCTCTCTCACACACACACACTCATACACACTCACTCCCAGCTGTCACTGCGTAGCTCCAAGGGATCTAGAGGAAGTCGACAGAGCTGGAATGTGGTCGGGACTGCTTGAGGCATTTATTTTCTGCCATTAATCATCTAAAAGCAGATGCAGCACTGATAAATCTAAGTTGTAAAAACTCAACATTGTGTAAGTGGCTAGTCTCATGCTTCCAGCAAAGGTCTGCATAGGTCTGCAGCACTAATACTACTTTACTTTATGAAAATGATGATGGCACCTTTTAAAGCTCTGATTTCTTATTGAACAACGCTCAAAGTGACATCAGTTGATTACTTGTTTTACCAACCAGCTGTTCAACATCACGATTATTTGTTCTACTCTTGCATCTGGAAAAGGACACAGGAAGTCCTCACAAATGAGCAGCTGGAACAAGTGACTCTTTGGTTTTAGAAATGGCTTGAATAATTATCAGTTTGTGACTGGCTGAAATGTACGTCCATCTACATTTCAGACTATCAATAATGCACTTATTGTATGTCGTCTGACTGATTTTTTTTTTTATAGTTGTGGCTGTGTGATAACAATCTGAGGTAAATGTACAGGTGACTTTGCACTCTAGCATCATCAACACACGCTCCCTGCCTCCTTCTGCAGACTGCAGTATGCACAAACCCCTGCCATGCTCTCAGCCCAGCTAAATCCTTTTCAGCTTGTATTTAACACAGCATTAAAAGTGACCCATTTTTGTAGGCCGCATTTCTAATGTCTGGATGTGTAGCAGGAGAGACTGAGATACAGCGTTGAACAGATTTAATTAAACTGTCTGGAGACAGATGTCAGGAGTACAATTTAATGGCACATACAACCATATTTCTGTTAGAACTGGAATGTAAGTACTATAAAGGCAACTCAGTTTTTTCTCTGTCTAGACGGTCTCGGTCTGACAAACTGACTACATTTATAAACACACACTCTTCATCTGCTTTGGCTAAACATATGCTGCAGTTTTTTAGCCTTCAACTCAAAAAAACAAAACAAAACTGCAACACGTGGTAATTGTTACAAGGGGTGTTAATAGTTATTTTAAATTCTGTTGGTATAGTTGTGTGGTGATTACTCTGAACATGAAGCTCTGACTCAACATGTTCCCAGCTAGGAGTCAACAGCTTGAAGAATCCCTAAACCGAGTCTAGCATTGGTGTATAGGGGCATTTTCCAATGATGAAACCAGACACCAGTGCGCTGCAGAGCAGTCTTACTGTAATTTGGTAAAACATCATTTATCTGTGTGCCTGTGTAGATGGGATTTAATGATCCACTCACTTCCCCTCTGTGCGACGTCACATGGGGTCAGCTGGTCAGAGATGATGCTTTTACTTGACCGAGAGGGGGTCATCACATGAGGAATTTGAATTTTTCTGTCTGCTCAGCCCCTGGCAGTAGTAGCTGGGGAAAAAAACACGCAATGCCATGTACATCAGAACACCAGGTGAACTCCCTGTCTCACTGCTCTTTTTGTGAGACAGGGAGTTCACCCGTTTTTTTTGTTTTTTTTTTAAGGGGTAGGTTTTATTGAGAAGTAGAGCCACCAAGAGTACTCAAAAGTTTGGCCTGATACAAACATGTTTTTAATCAGTTTTGGCAATTCTGCTGGATTAACAGGGTTAGCTGTGGACGCACTGTTGAAAACAAAACTGCCCGCCACTTTAGGTTCTCTCCTGCTTTAAAAATGGACAGGTACCAAGTTGAAGTAAACTAATTTTTGAGGTGAACTGAGAAGACGGCAACTCCTGGGAAACTTTTTGGGTGAGAAGTACTGTTCATTGAGATTACCAGAGGCTGGGGACATCTATTAGCATAAACATGTCAGAAACAAAGCAATTTCCAATCAGTGAACCACTTTATATGTGGCTTATGGATCCCAATGTGCTAATAATGTCAAAACCTCCCTCAAATAAATATGTTTTACTTTGGGATTTGATTTACTCAGCACTATTCAAAGGGCTCTGCTCATTGTCTTATAAAACCTAAGATAGGCTTGATGATTTCAAAAAAAGGACAAGACAACATTACTTTTGGCAGGCTGTTCTCAACTACTTGGTGTCCTGTCTGTGTCAGATTTGCAACCATGGCAACCAGAGGAGAATAATAGTTACAGCATGAGGCAGCAAATTTTAACACTTCGTCTAAAGGCAAACACTGCATCCAGCTTGTAACTTTTCCATGCCTGACCAAAAGGGTAGGACTTCATTATTTTATGCAGATTAACAGCGGTTTTCAGTTGCTTTATGTGTAGGCATTTGTGTGGAGTCTGTGGGGAGTTTTGGGACAAACAAGTAAACCTGTAAGCATAACTAATGAAATAACTAAAGGCTGACTAAAGGCTGGGTTGCGTGGGAGAGGAACTTCAATGTCATTATCTCAGATGTTGTGTGACTGAAGTAAGTGACCTTTGGACAAGAATGAGTTTTGCTTCTCCAAAAAAAAAATATTCTATTGGATATGTCACTTGGAGAATAGTCACTAATCACTATAGAAATGTGAGGTTTCTAATTGTTGTTCTACACTGTGTGGTGTTATAAATGTGCTGAGTAGTCAATGGAAAATGTTGCTCATTGGAACTTGTCGTTTTTCACAGATGTTTTTAGTTATCAGTAGGGAAATGTATCCCTTCCCTGAGAACAGCTTTTTATTTATTATTTTATTTAAACCAAATGCCCAACATGATGCGTGCTGTTTTCAGGAATTCAACAATGGATGATTTGTCATGTTCCCATAGTGGATGAGCAAGTTCACGCGTTTTAAAGCTTTTGTTTTGTTGCTGTACTTTCTATTATTCTATCAGGTTTTTGTTCTTTTTCTTTCCATCTTTATTTCCTCTTTCTTTACCCCATTCATAGCTTGTTTCCCAGGCGACTACTATCTAGATCACCCCTCTGTATAGCCATTTACTGGAAGTAACTCTAATAGGAGTGGGATTGGGGGGGGGGGCGGTGACCAAGGAGTCCAGAGGAAAAGTGGCTACAGGGACAAAAGGACATAAGAAGGGGGTGGAAGCTGCTGTGGTCAGAGGGGCAAAGAAACGGGGACTGTGGACAGAGTGGATGATGCAGTGAAGACCTAAACCCATAATGGATCCAGGAAAATCTCTGTCCAGTTCGAGCAGAAGAAACTAGACTGAGCGGGTTATAGAATTTCAAATACGACCTCACTCCATATTAATATTTTGATTTTCTACTAACACAGTCAGGATCTCCCTACGCAATAAATCTTTAAAGCAACCATAAATGACATGACAGTTACCCTCTGCATCTGCTCAACAGAGGGGAAGACAATGGCCAACAAATGAGCCATTTGGTGCTTGTTTCCCACCTCCTCCCCCTTCTCACCCTCTGTGGGCCGTGTCATGTCAGGACATTGTGAGGCCTCATGGTTTTCAGCACTCCAAACCACAGCTTTTTCCCCTTATATTTTTCAGTTGCTGGAAGCAGTTTAGAGCCATGTCCCAAGTCATCTGTTTTTCTTCTCCCCCCATTAATTTCACAGTTAAAATATATACTTTTTTCTTTATTGCGATGTTTTAATAGTAATTCCTTTGAATTTATTTTGGTTCTGAGGCATTTCTGTGTTAAATGGTTGAGTAGTCACTGTGTTGGAAAGTGGCTGGTTTTATAGAAATAATTTGCTGGCATCTTGTGCTGCTCGTTTCCTGTTTTTTCAGACACCCCCCAAATTCCACTGAGGCCCCTTACCATAAATGGTGCTTCCTTTGGCTGACAGGATTCAGCATTGAAAAGGAGGTCTGAAGTATTAATAGGCATGTAGTAAAAACTGTGCCTGGAGAATAATCTATATTTTGTTGTTTGTCTACAGGATATTAAACTATAAAAGGAACAATCCTCCTAGTTAACAGCATCGACGTTGGCATCCACACCTTAGGAGGAGGGGATGAAACCAGATGGGGTTACAATGGAAACGACAGAGCCCACAGAAACTGCAGCAGTGACAGAGCCGTCTTCGTTGCAGGAAAACATAACAGAGCAAGCCCCATCTCAACAAGAGGAAGGAGCAAAGGATACAGCACAAAGAGCTGCTCCAAAGGCCAATGGCAAGTCGGGGACAACAGAACCCAAAGTCAAACCAAAGGCTGTCGGAACAAAAACCCAATCCACAACCAAATCTACAGGAGGGTCTGGATCTATCTCACGGCCAGCTACTGCCTTGCACCGCACAGTGAATGACGTCAAATCCTCCAACAATGTTTCTGCAGCTGCAGGAAAGAAATTGATGACAGCCACAGCAAAAACATCATCAGCAGGAGCTGTACCTAAAAGACCAATAGGTGTTGCAGCAGTTTCCACTGCGGCAAAGAGCCAAACTAGAGTGCCTGACAAGAAGTCTGTTGGACCCTCCAGGACTACCTCTGTTGCTGCTGCTACAGCAACAAATGGTACCAAACTAACAACGGTAAATGGAACTACCAAGAAGAGACAAGCAACTGAGACTGTAAACGTAGCTAGACCCAAAACCACAGGTGAGTCTGAAGGTGTTTTTGTAAAAAGAAATGTTGAATGTAATGAAGTTTTCAGAACTTGTAAAACTTGATTTAAGCTTCTGCATCAGACCTACATGATAGGTACAGTGTAGCTCTGTTCCCTAAGTTCACTTGCATACCTAGGATTTGTGACTGCAGAAGTATAAATCAAGTTTCAGAAGGAATTTTGTCTTTCTTTTTTCTTTCTTTCTTTTTTTTTGCTCCCTTGGTTATTCTAACTTCTTTGCATTCTCATTGTTGTTTTTTTGTAGCTACTGCCAGTAGAACAGTGGCCTCCAGTTCCTCAAAACCCAGCACTTCAACTACAACTAAAGCTGTTGGTGTGACTACTTCAAAAACGACAAGGTATAGATGTCTATCTTAAACAGACAACAGTAAAAATTTGAATAACATTTAGTGGTTGGCAAAAGCCTTTATTTTATTGATGTAGGACAAATGTGCTTGTCTCTCTCTCCCCTTTTGTGTCTCTCTCCCTCTCTCTCATACAAACACACACCCACTTTTCTCTAAGGTCTGAACTTTGTACCCCCCTTACAAACTGCATGACAGGGTGACTTTGTTTATCTTGGTGCCATGAAAAGGAGCAGTGGAGAACGATGTCCATTGTGGTCTTTGAGCCATTATTGAGTCGGATTTCACTTCAAGTGTGTGAGTCATGTTAGCAGAAATAACCTGAGACAGAGGGCCTTAACAGAACCAGCCATACTGAAGAACTACCGCTTTGTCCCAAACAGACCCCCTGACAGAAACCAGACCCACCTCCCCAGGCCAGAGAGCCGTTGACTTGGATTATAATCCCTCTCATACTAGGCCCATTGGTTTGGATAGAGAGCACTCTACTTGAGCTAAACCTGCTGCTCTCAGATCATCTTTTTGGCTGTCATTTCTCTCCATTTTTTTTATTTATTTATTTATTTATTTTTTGGCGATTTAGACTAGAAAGTGGGAAACACAGGATTTATATTGACAAAAAATATTTGCCAGTTCATGCTTTGTCTTTCAGCAGAAAATTTGTTTATCAGACGTATTTATTATGTGATAGGTCTCAGCTTGATGCGATAGTCACTTGTGCAAATTAAGTGCAAGTCAGATCTATAATATGCCAGTCCAGTGTCTTTCCACAGGATGTAATGTTCTGTACTGAGAGGCTTGATTAGATTTTGCTTCCACTTGGCTTTTCTCTTGATACTCTCTTATTAAATAAAGAAATAATTTGCTGCATCACTATGCTGTGAAGTCGCAAAGGGTCACCGCATTCTTATTTGGCTATAAGCAACTGTGCTCTCAATAGCAGTTTATCTATCTTTTGTAACTCTTGCATTACTATTCGAGATATACATACAAGCTAAAATGTATGACCAATATTACACATTTGACAATGCACTTACTTAAACAAAGAATTATTTTCATTAGAGAATATTATGATTTTGTGCAATCACTTAATGTTAAGATTATACGTTTTCACGGTTTCTGAAATGTCTTGTTTTGTTGGTCCAAAAGTCAAAGATGTCAAAGTAGAGACAATTATAGTTTCAGTTTGATAAATGTCTTGATCAACTAAGCACGTTTGCATTGCACATTGCCTTGTGTGACCATTGTCAATTTTAGGAAGCGTGACTTATTGTGGCACCACATTAACTGCAGGGTAAAGGGAGGTCAGCCAGAGTGGTTTCTGACGATCTGTTCTGTGTGTGTGTCAGTGTGTACATGGAGAAGCTCATCCTGTGAATTAATTAGATGAGTCTTTTCAACTGTAGGAGTCTGATTACAGTGGTACCTCATCCTCATGCGAGTGTTTCCTGGCTTGCCCTCTGCAATGTCAGGCTCTCAACAAGAGACCAGCAGCATATGTCTTCCCTTCTGACAAGTGGTGCATTCTGTGTTTTGTTTGTGTGATGTGATCAGTAGTGTGTTGGATCCAGTGTATAGTGGTGTGAATTTCAGTCGGTATTGATATTTGTGCTGTCTCTCTGGCAGTAATATCAACAAATCTTCACGTAGCTCATGACATGACTTGCGTTAGACTTGCACGAGTGTGACAGCTCTAACTTTCCATTGAAACACGTAGCGTTTGGCCAACTACCCAGTGAGATCTAGTTACAACAACTTGATTGCCTCTTTGTTGTAATTCCAGTCATACCGTATTGTTATCATACTGCTGTGACAACAGCAATCATTGTTGGCCAAACTGTCAAGACCTGTTGCTATATTTACACACACAAACCTATGTCCAATGAAAGGAACAGCACTATTTCTTAAAATATTAAGTTAGAAACAAAAAATATTAGGGCTTAAAAAGGATTTTATTTCAAACAGTTTGGTGAAGAATAAATAAAGTTGCGTGATTAAATTGGACAATGAAATAGGATTTCACCAAGCTGAAATTTGAGCCAGCGGTGAGCATCCGTGGTCCTAATTTCCTCCGGTGTTTCGTGTACCAGTGGCACTGGTTGTTGCCAGTTTATGACAATTTCTGCTAATAGCTCCTAATAGTAGCTGTTCCAGTTTCCCAGAAGAGAATTCCAGTCACTGTGCCTGCTTGACTATTTGTATTCTTTTCAGTGTATTTAAGTGCAACATTATGGCCCAGACAGGCGACAAGCAATGTCACGGTCGGCATTCGTTGGCTCTTTGATTTCAGGATGCATCTGCAAAAAATGCATCTGTGCTAAACAACCTTATTGTGAACACAGTAGAGGCGTGATTGTTTCAGTTGTGTGTTTCTTACTTACAGTATGTACCTAGGAAACACACATGGTCCATTTACAGCACAGTGTCTCTATTACAGTGGTTGTTGAGATTGATAACTAGAGCTGACAACAAATATAAAATCTGGCACTGGCCTTGCTCTGATCTCCTGTTGGGCTATGGAGTCCTTGCACTGAGAGCTTTTTTTTNCTTTCCATCTTCCTTCTCTGCACCCTTATCTGTTTTTTTTTTTTGTTTGTTTTTTTCTGCCTTCTGTACATTTACAGTACTGGGCATTTGGCCAGGATCTCCTTTAAGCCTTTTTGAGTCATCACATCCATGTAGTGTTCAAACTCATTCTTCATTTAACTGCATATTGGAACTGAAAAAAAGTGCAGCATAGGGCAGTGGCTATGCCTTTATGTTGCAGTAAAATTATTAATATTCAAAGGGGAACCACTGGGAATTGTTGGTTTTTTTTATCCTCAATCAAAAACTAGGTGAACTGTAATGGAGAATTTGTCAAAGGTTACACGTTTCGTTGTACTGTGCCTTTCACTGTACTGACCTTACAGAATGGCATGTTTTTGCACTTTCTTCTTACCTTTTTTATCATATTTTGTTTTGCTATCTGAATCCTCCCGATTTTTAACTGCATTGAGCCGCTGGAGGTAAAACTGCGTCATTTCTCGCTTACAGTCTTGGCAGGGAGCCGGATTACATTCCTAACATAAAAAGACCCATGGCATCTATCACAGTGACAAGTGGGTGTCTCGGGCCTCATAAGAGCCAAAATTGTCTGCCCTGACTATTGCTAGGCAGCAACATATCATCTACAACTCTGCACTGAACTGGTCCAGGCATTCACTATTTATTGTCAAGGAGGAATCTGAAAGCTCACAAGCCTAAGGAATGTGTGCTGCTCTTGGGAAGGAGTAAATCAGCTAGTTTTGGACAGCCGACAAGCCAAACAAGGTATTGTTAGGGTGCTCCATTTCGCTTTGTTGTCTCTGAGGGGGCCACTGAAGTGATGAGAGGGAAAAGGGCAAAGACAGAAGAATGCCTACTTACACTGCATTTTATGTAGGGTAAGCTTACGACAACATGAAGATAGTATATACCTGCTGGTCAGCTGATTAAAATAGAATGATTTAATCTGTGCCAGGGGACTCTGGCCCCCCGGCAGTGTTTTTATAAAGAACGGAAAAGAGTTGTGGATGAATGGTGGATAGGAGGTGTGGCTTCATCAAAAACTCTGACTCATCTTTATACTTTAATTTGTTGCAAAGGAAATGTGGCAGCTGCTCAGTAGATTAACTCCATGAGCGTGTTATTGCATCTGTGGTAAATATTTGACTATTGACTGAAAAGCAAAGAGAGCCCATAAAGTAGTGACTTGTTCCTGTGTTGAACTCTGACCTCATGTTTGGTCATTAAAATTGTGTAGTGCTTCTCATCTTCGTTGGATTGTGGTTTTGTATTGATTTTATCCCCCCGTTGGCAGGAAATGTAATCCATACTAATACTCAAACAACAGAACCACCTGCCACCGCCCACTGGCAGTGTGTAGATAGATTAGTGGCTGTGTTTTTCCTCTCTGTGCTGTCTCTCTGGATCAAACTGTAATAACTTACAACTCATAAAACTTTGGAGAGAGGGTTTGGGGTCATTTGTCTATGAAGTCCCTTTACCCTCTTCATTCCAATCTCTTAAATNCCCCCCCATTTCTCCATTTTGATTTCTGTTGTAACTACGTGTTCCTGTCAGTTCACATTTGGCTTGCATCAAGGATTTGATATGAAAGCTGCTTTAATATATGGACCTTTTTCTACTTTTACCATCCTGTTTAACTGTAGCTCTGGGCTGATGTCATGTCAGTGTCTGACACACTTTCCAGTGTTTGAGCTGCTCCCCACATTACACCCCAAATCATCTGTCTGTTAGCAGCCAATTACTTCCGTAGATATGATCCCATGGCTGTACAGTGGTTGTCTGATCTTTGTGAAACAAAAGGCCATTGTAATGGGTAATGTAATGTGGGAGTGGCATCTGTGTGCAGGCATGCTACCCCACTGAAAGCCATCAAAGTCATTTTGTATTTGCCAGTTTGTCATGATCTACTACAATATCAGCAGACCATGTCAAAAACAATACAGATTGTGATTGGATGTGGAACTACACAGCTCCTTAAGGCAATCCAGTCTGTTGGGGTGAGAAACAGATGTTATGCTTAATATTTACAGTGCTGAGGTTTTACATTGTTTCTGCAAACTAAATTTCATGAAGCAACAATGGCATTCAGGTCAATTGTGGGGAGAAATCTGCTGCATTGCACCGTTCTTCTAATGTAGACGGGGTGGTGTCCTGCTGGAGTCACATTGACCTAAAGGTTGAATTTTGGACACAAACTGGACCGTGGAAAAGCTTTCAGTTTGGGCTTTGTTCCATTTTTGTTGGATAAATATTGCACTTGCATAAGGGTTGTGTTTGGTTATCATTAAATGTAGATTTCTATGATTTTTCTCCTTGTTTAACTGACAATCTCTGTGCATAGTGGAGAGCAGGAAAAATGCTGTGCAACCCGTGTTTACATTAGCAAATAAATAAAACAAATGTAAACTGACATAATGTTGTTGTTGGCTGCGTCAGCCCATCTGTGCTCAGGACAGATCAAATGCAAAGGACTTATGAGCACATGTTGATTCTTATTGTTTTTCTAGGAGCAAAGCCAAATAGAAGAAGAGGAATGGGGAAAGGAGATTTTGCTTGTTGTAGTTGCAGTTGGGGCGATTGAGTGGATTAGTGCAGTGTCACGTAAGAACTCTTTCAAACAGAGCAGTAGACGAGGAGCTTAGTACAGGATAAATTCTCAGACTTCTTCTCTACATCCACAGCTGCTGTATGTAGTCTTGGCTATTATCTCAACTCCTCCTCTTTTAAGCATATTCTTTAGCTGTGTAGCTTTCATAATGTTTCATCTCCTCTACCTCTGCACTACACTTTTCTAAGCCATCTGTAACCACTTAGTACTGGCTAGAAAACGGAGGATGCCTTCTTATGTAGCTGTAGATGGAAAGTGCTGTATTAATAGGTTCCCAATGCTCAGACTGCTTTTGTGGTTTACATTTGCAGGTCATTTATTTATGCATGGGACAAGTAAATGGCCCACAAAAAGGAATCGTTCAATATATATATATATATATATATATATATATATATAGATATAGATATAGATATAGATATATAGATATATATAGATATATAGATATATAGATATATATAGATATATATAGATATATATAGATATATAGATATATATAGATATATAGATATATATAGATATATATAGATATATAGATATATATAGATATATAGATATATATAGATATATAGATATATATTATTTAGTTAATAATTTGCATGCCACCTAAACATGTCTTTCTTTGTTCGTCTCCAGGCCTGCTGCAGCTCTGTCAGCATCTCGACCTACATCCACAACATCCAGGCCCACAGCTACAACCAAGCCCTCCACCAGTGCAACTGCCAAAACCACTGTTTCCAGAGTTAACACAGCACCATCTACTGGCAGGTCCACAGCAGTGCAGCCTCCTAGAACCACTGCTGCTAAGAAAGGTAAGAAGGACCATGAGATCTTCTGTCTGATTGGCTTTTAGATTGGATAAAAGCAGATTATCAGAATAAATTGTTATAGTATGAAGAGCATAGTTTTGAATGTGAAGTTTCCTCCAATGTTCGCTATTTTGTGAATCTGGGGACTGAAGTATTTTAACAAAGAATATTGTAACCAAAGCTAGATTGTCAAAACAGTTTTATTATGTCAGACAGTTATGTGAGTGTTTGTTTGTTTTTCCCACCAGATGTCAGTCGAACAGCGTCTACTACAGTGGCCAAGAAATCCACAACAGCTACAGCCGCAGTACCAGCTGCGACCAAAAAACCTGAACCTTCTAAACCCACGGCCACCGCAAAGCTCAACTCTGCCCCTAAATGGTCCACTCCCACGAAGGCAGCGGATACCAAAGTGTCACAGTCCAAACCTCAACAGCCTGCGAAACCTGCTTCCACAAAGAAACCTGTAGCTGCTGTACGGTTCCCTGCAAATAACAAACTGCCCCTTGGTCAAACCCCACCTTCCTCTCCAGCCAACAAACCTGCAAATGGTAGTGCCTCTAAAACCAAGCGTGGAACCAAACCCACTCAGGCTGTCCCACCTTTCACTGCTGCCAAGAAGGCTGATGTCTCAAATACTACTGCACAGAGTGCAGCTGGTACTGTGGCTGTAGCTACCACAGTGGCAGCAGCTGCCACAACAGCAACTCTAGCAGAAACACAAGGAGAGGCCGTAGTGCCCTTACCACTAGGATCATTCCATGCTGCCTCTGCATCTGAGGAGGTCTCAACCCCGGTCTTGGCCCAGGATACCATACCAGAAGTGGCACCTCAAGAGGCTATGCAAAACCATGAAGCCGCACCCACCCCACAAAGCCCCATTAGGGCAACCTCACCACAAACATCTCCACTTGAGGAACTGTTAGAAAGCAGTGCTAGCTTAATAAAAACCCAGGAGCAGATCCCTTTCCCTGATAAGCCTACATTACCACCAGTGGCCTCAGTTCCAGACCACTTGGAAGGGCCTGCTTACTTGTTAACAGAGCAGACCCCTTCAACATCTACAGCTCTCCCAGCAGAAAATGCCATCCTACAGATAGTCCCACCTACCAATCTAAATGAGGATGAAGATGAAGAGGAAAAAGAGGGTAGTCAGCTGGTTTCTGTGTCTGAAATGAGTGGAACCACACAGCCCACAGAGGAGTCTCGTCCTGGGTCAGCTGGACCAGTAGGGGGCTCGGTTTGGAGAGCTGGTGGTGCCTTGCTCTCTGAGCTAGACTCTGAGGAGGTAAGTGGTAGCCAGCAGGGTGCATCTGAACTGAGTGCCCCTGGTGTCCTGGAGGGCACAGAAAGTATGGATGATCTGGGAGATGGCAGTCTCAAAGGAGCCATTGACATGGAAGGAGCCTCAGCAGGTTCACCTGACTTTGAGAAGGTCCCTGATATACCAGTTAATGACTTTGATGAGGATGAAGATGAGGATGACTATGATGATGATCGGGTGTGTGACATGGATGTAGGCTCAGAGCGGGCAGATGAACCACAAAGACCCAGGCATGACAACGATGTGGATGATGATGAAGAGGATGATGATGTGGAGATGGCTAGTGAGGGGGTGACAGAGAGTGGGCTAGAAAGCTACGGGAATGCAGATGAGGATGACTTTGCAGAGGATGAAAGGCTGGACAACTTGAACAGGGTGGCCCAGCCCCCACCTCCCCCACCTATGCTGCCCTCTGCCCCGTCTGCTCAATGGGATCAACCAAACCCTTTTGCTAATCCCTGGGCAGAACCCCTTCAGCAGGGGCTTCACTCCGTACAAGGAGCAGGGGCAGCTGTAACAAGCCCTTTGGCAGACCCCTGGCAAGCAGATTCTGAAACTCCAACTCAGTCTCCAGCTCAAGCCTGGCTAGAACTAGGATCAGCTTCTTTAGTCCCTGAAAACCAAGAAGTTCCTCATTATTCCTCTGTCAAAAGTGAGCCACAAAATCACACTGCTCCAATGCCCATTGATCAGATTGGCCCAGCTCCAGTGCAGACCCTGGCCTCAGCTGCCCCAGGAATGTCTCTATCAAGCACCCTAAGCAGTGAGACCAGCACACCTGAGGAACTGGGTGACTACAATCAAGATGGGAACCTCCAACCTCGAGCCCCTGTGGTTTCCCCACAGCCTGGCCTGGCCGTTCAAGTAGACAGAGAAGAAGGAGAGGAGGAGGCTGAGACCCTGCCTGCTGATGAAGTGCTGGGAGGCCCTGCAACTGCCCCCACTTCCAACCCCTCCTCATCTTCCGTAACAGAAGATGAGGCCAGCGACACAGAGGGAGAAGCTCAGCTGGATGACTCATTGGAGACTCCAGCAGTCATCCACATAACCTTTGACAGCCAACCTTCAGCCCAGCGCTGCTTGTCAACTGTAGAGGAGGGTGAGGAGGTTGAGATGGAGAGCGCTGCAGGGGAAGACACCACTCCACCTTCAGCTACCTCTTTGGTATCTTATGGCTTTGACACCATGACCACAGCTTCAAATTCAAATGCACAGTCCACAGGGGAGAGCTGCATCAAGAGCCCTGGCATCTTCTCCTTGGAGGAGCTGCCTGAAGAGGCCAAAGAATC
Organism: Chelon auratus; assembly: GCA_030220025.1. Taxonomy (NCBI): domain Eukaryota; kingdom Metazoa; phylum Chordata; class Actinopteri; order Mugiliformes; family Mugilidae; genus Chelon; species Chelon auratus. The sequence continues at coordinate 20,893 of JASGAT010363599.1, forward strand.
TTGCTTTATCCCGCCTCCTTCCACCCATCTTGCAGAGCAGCAGTACATTGAGTGTGGGAAGCAGGAAGCAGAGTCAGTTGAGCACGGAAAGGAGGAAGTGCTGGGGTCAGAGGAAACCGCACTTCCTTCATCAAATCTGTGCACTTTGCAGCAACCAGAGGAAAACACGGATGACATCCAGCCACCCTACTATTCTGCTATCTGCGAAAAGACTGAGGACTCTTTTGCAGGTAACGTATAGTTCATCATCTCCCTAACAGCCCCAAGTTATGTCTCTTAACTCCCTCTGACTCCTCAACATCACAGCTGTAGTTCTTGTTGTCAGTGTTTATCATGAAATCTCTGGGGGTGGACATAATCAAAGTTAAAAAAATAAATAAATAAAAAAACAGAGAGCAAAAAAAAAAAAGAGAAGACATAAAGAGGACAGCAGTGGCACTTCCCTGATATAACATTTTCATTATGAATATACGGCTTCAACTCCTGTATGTGCAATAGCTACATCTATTTACTGCTAAATATGTGAGCGTGCCTGGGATTTGGTTTTCATCTTATTTAACACAGAATTACGTGGTTGCCCTAAACTGGCATGGTTGTGACTTGTCTGTTTACAGCTCTTAAAGAGGTAAAACATAACAAAAGAAATGTGGAATGAATTGTTGAACAAGTTTCCATGTGTATTTAACCCATGTACTTTTTACTGAACGAAGCAACAACTGAAAATGAGTTTTGATTGTCTATTCATGTTTGACTATTGCTCTCCTACCGTGCACAGGCAATCTTCCTTATCCCTGCTCTTCTTGCACTTTAAATTGTACCCAGCTTTTTGTTTTGTTTATCCATCTTTTGGAGTAATGAACCTTAAAACTTTAAATAAAGATTAGATTTTTACCATGATGCACTCTCTCACTGTACAGTTTTATTACAATGGATACTTTGGAGTGGAGTGCAATGCACAATTATGGTGGATGGTTTGTTTTGTACACAAATCCACATAACACCATTGGTATTCACTTAGACAAACTTTTACCAGTGGCTCTGTACACTCATCTACAACCTGTCATCTCTCTTGCCATACACAAAGTTCCTACAGTTCCTTTGAAAACTGGACACTTCACAATAAGCACTGAAACTCATGTCCAACCTCAATGATCTGAAAATCAAACAACCAGAATGAGTATGCGAGCCGATGACCCACTCATGAGACGTCCTCATCCTTCAAACCCATGTGAAGCTGCAAAGAAGATTTGATCTCTTCGTCAGGCCTCGATGGGAACCATCTCCGCTCATTCTTCTGCTAATGTAATTTCCCTCCAGTTCACTGTGGGTGTGTCGCTCTTTTAGCTCTTTTCTGCTGCATTTTTTTAAGCATTCTTGCTGTGCCGTTATACAGCACTGCAATAAGGTTAACTAAAGCTTATGCATGTTATTGTTGCACAATGAACTGATTTCATTACTTATTACTTTGGATCAGTGTTTTCAGGGTTAGCTGTGTAGCTTGGCTCTAGGACTTGATGTGCTTAGGTGTGAGTAACATCTAGCCATGACTTGATTTCTTCTAAAGCCAAGCTATTATTTCAGTTTTCTTGTGATGCTGGATGTCTGTCAATGCATGGAGAGCTTTTGCATGTACCACTAGTCGACTAACTATAAACTCCATTCACGGGTGATGACTGTTTAAGCTTGCAGTAAGCTTCTCTGTGATTGTTTATATTCCACCATAGTTGATAGTGATTGCATATACAGGAAGTCTGGCTGCTTTTTTTGCACATACAAAATCTTTCTTTTCGCGGTGTCATATTTGAAAGTTATAAAAGAAATCCTCTTATAAATGCACTTTTGCTCTCTGCACAATTTTCCCACCCCCAGTCACCTTATCTTGGGTCACTATTTTCTTGTGTGTTTCACACAAAAACTCCAGCCCTCTGAATACATACTGAAAACAGGCTGGTTCTGCCACTGCTGCACATGTCCCACTAGAACTTGTTATAAGTATAAAAATGCTAGTAATTGTTGGTCAGTTTGATGCTGTAAGTTACTGGCAGACCTTCAGGCTTGGCTTCACAATGCTTCAACTATTCTTTCAGCAAGTATGAGCCTCTGAAGCCCATCCTTCCCTTTGCCCTCTTCTGCTTGTACTCACTGCACTGCTGTCACTGTCCTGCTGCCTGTAACTTCTACTGTATAGCACCACACTACTGTAATCTTCCTTCCCGCTTCCTTTCACACACAGGCTTCACCACGCTACCACACCCACACCGCCGTGATCATTCAGCGTACCCCAGAGCCTACTACGACATCGTCAAAGCACCCGGCGCTGCTGTCACCCCACCCAAGCTGACCTGTGCTGACCTCCCACCCAGAAGCCTCGGGCAGCAGGCACTGAGCCCTCAGCTCCGCAGGCTGGAGCAACATCAGAGGCAGCTGCTGGAGCTGCAGCAACGTAGGGAGCAACAGAATAAACCCCTGGAGGAGGCAGAGCAGGAGAGGAAGAGGAGAGAGGAAGAGGAACAGAAGAAGAAGAAGGAAGAAGCTGAAGAAGAAATAAAGCGAAATAAACAAGAGGAGGAGAGGAAGATGAAGGAGCAGGCTGAGGTGGCAAAGAAAGAGGAGGAGGAGGAAAAATTGAGGGAAGATGAGGAACTTAAACAAAGGCGTGATCTTGAACTGCAACTGCAGCAGCAACAGGATGAGCTGAAGCAAAGGCAGCAAATCATGCAGTGGCAACAAGAGCTTCAACAGTCCAATAAAGGGCAGACAGTGCTGCTGTCTCCTTCCTCTGGCCTCTGTACAATATATGAAGCCCTGGAGAACAGTGATGAAGAAGAGGTGGAAGTAGAGAGAATAAATGAGCTGAACCCTATAGAAACTAAAGAGAAGAAAGGGCCTCAGCAAGACAGCTGCTATGAAGAGTTGAGCAACAGCTGTCAAAGGCAGATGTCACATGAAGACCAACATCAAGACTCTTTGCTGTCTGATAGCCCCCCTCCTGTTCCAGGTTCTCCTCAGTCATCCAGTAACCCCTCACAGGATGGAGACAGTTCCTCCCCTTGCCTTCCTGAGTCTCCAGAGAGACCTCCACCCCTGGACCTGGACTGGGGGAAGAAAGTGGACATAGTCCAGCAGCTGATCAACCAGACCTTGTTGCTGAATCGAGACGGTTGCTCATCCCTGATGCTGCTGCCAGGCGGGGCGGGAGGCACACTAAGCCCCCTGGAGAGCAGCTTGTGGCCCAGCCTCCTGCCTCCACTCACCCCTCCCTCTGCTACCGTCACTTCTGTCAGTAGTTTCTCCCCAGAGGCCACTGGCAGCTCCCCACAGGGAGAGTGGACAGTGGTGGAGCTGGAGACACATCACTGACAGCGGTGAAACGACTGCAAATGTTATATTTGTCAACATACATACAGGGAAAATGACAAGTGCTGTTTACACACACAAACAAGGGAATTCAAGAGTGGAAAAGGGTCGCACAAACATACATAGACTCACACACACTCTTGCTGTACTGTTTCTATACACTATATTTCCTTCTGGAGAACGGCTGTACAGACTAAAGTTGACGTTTAGGCTGGGCCGCATGGTAAAAAAGATCACACTATGCTAAGCTACATAAAATCATTTACTTGATATTTATCACAATTTACCAAATTGTACAGGGTCATTTTAAACTGTGTTATAGTTCAAAACTGGGAATGTTGGAAAACAAAAAGATTTGCCCTACCCAGGTAGATTGATAAACATGTGGTGCTGCAGTGGTTCCCAACCAACAAGGCAAGACTCTGAAGGGTTTAGAATAAAATATTTATTTTTGTTTTGAGACTAGATTTTGCATGAAGACTTTTTTTTTTTTTTTTAGGTTTTTCGTTTAAACTACTGAATAAATCTACCTGTCAGGGCTTTAAAAAGATCCTAAAGCAGAGTTCTGCCTAGGAATCACCCCTCTCTGGTTGAACTACTTACCGTATGTAGATGTCGTTTCAAATGGAGAGCTTTATTTTAACAAGTCCAAAAAGTTGGGGACCACATTTATAGACACACTGGGATTTCCAACTACTGTGAAAAGAAGCACAACACAGATACTAATGCTTGGTGGTGCTACAGTTTTATTGAATACTGTTTATTGATGCAAAAAAGGTGAGGGACTTTATTATCCCGAGTTCAGACTGTCAGACATTTCTCATTCATTTATCTTTTATGAACATGCAGGAATCTGTTGGTAAAATTAGTTTTTAATCAGTGCAAACAAAAACAAGAGTCTAGGACCTTCAGTGTTGTAGCAGTAACACTGCTGAAGAGTCTCTACTCAGGCCAAGGAAGTCTCCAATGCTGCCAGTGAAGCTGCTGGATCTGGTCTCCGCAGAAATAGACAAACCCAACATGACACCACACTGAAACTCTGCACCTCTGTAACCCCACACTCGCTAGCCTACACCACCACTACACACACTTTACTGATTATAATATCACGTTTCAGTCCTCTAAACACACGCATCTACAACCAAACCATCACTGACACAATCTCATGATGACCAGTGCTACTGACTGTGACAGGGCCACGCATGTACACAACCTGGCGGTGCCAAATTGTCACTACTGATGTAAGTAAGGTAAATTGTTGATTTAAGCCATACCCGTTTGTTCATACATGTTTACATCACTTTACTGAAACGTGAGAATACACTGGATGTCTTTCTATTGATCAGTGATGTATGATCACTGATTTCTAGTGTTTAATGAGGTTGCACTTAATCAAATTCCTGAAGTATTGTAATTTGTATCAGATCAAATTTGGTGATTAGAAGTTCCTGGTTGTCGTCCTTTTTTTTACATCTGACTTTGGTGTAAGTTATTCTAAGAAATTGGATAAGAAATGAACTCATTCTGAGCCAGGGGGATCTCGCAGGTCTTTACCAAAGTTTAGTCCAACATGTCATTTAAAACCCTGAGACCGCAATGAGGCTTTCTTACTACGTACAACGTTGATAAGAGTTCTTAAGTGCTTAAATCGTGCCGATGGTTCCTTTTTACAGAAATACTGTTTAATGTTCAACATCACTAATCTGTGGCCCCACATTAACATTTAATTAGGTGCTCCAGATCTTGTTAGAGATCGTGTTGCCAGGTGTTGGTGCGTCAGGGACCACAGACAGACAGATGATAGCCTGTAATTATACAAGGCTTACCACACTGGTCGCATCCATCCACATTACAGCTAACTGCAGGCAGAAACCGATACTGCTGTGAAAGTCAGAGGTCACTGTGATATGAGGAAGAGTTTTAAAGGGACGCTTGTTATAAGAAGGTATTCTGGGTATTAATTGTGTACTATTTAAACTGCGAGGAGTGTGTGTGTGTATGTGTGTGTCACTGGTGGTAAATATTCGTATTCGTGTTGAAGTCTGGATGCTGCTTTAAAGATGAATGCATTCTTTTAGACTTTGGCTGTTAATCTTGACTGGAGGTCACAGTAATCTCACGAGAGCTCTGACACTGAATCAGTTTCTTGTTTGTAGGCTCTTGGCTCGCTGCCTTGCCCTCTGGTGTGTAATGGCATAAGCACTGAATTGTGTTCAGTAACCGAACTGAAAGCAGCGATTCAAGTATTGAAGAGATTAAGAGATTTGGCTCCCTGTATTTTAAACTCTTTAAAGATATTTGCTCTTTGTCACAGCAAAGAAGCAAAGAAAACCCAGTTAGCTCATTTCTTTGCTCTGAACGTTTAGCAGCTGAGGGGCAGCCAGGTGTCCGTCCGTTATCCTTCCTGTACGTGGAGCGTTTTAAATGTCCTTCCCACAACAAGTCTGTGTAGTGTTTTGTAAAGTATTTGTTGGTATCTTGTTGAAAGACTGATCACTGTAATGAAGGGAAACTCCACTTTACTTTTGTACCTGAGAGTTTTAGAAGTATAGTAGCTGAGTTATATCTAGATTTTTATTGAATAGAGAATGAAGGGTGTAAATGGTAGATTTTATTTTCTGTAAGTAAATTGCCTTCTCTTGATGTCCGGCCAAAAGAATTGTCACAAGGTCAAACTGAACACAGTAGGCTGAATATGAGTGAACAAACCTCCTTTGTTGCTTAGGCTCGTAGTCTTTAAATGTGTCCTATATTAATTTATTGGAAATGAAGTGTGGCCTGCGTGAGCTCATCTGAACGTCTTGATCCTGTTGAAATGAAGTGAATTATGTGGTCTGACTCCAGGCCCAAATCAAGGCAGCTTGTTCTAAAACATTTTTCTTTATCTTCTGACAGATGAATCTGTGATTGTGTGTAATTATTTCAATGAAATGTCTCATGTAAATAAATTGTTTTTAATAACACATCTTGACTTCTTTACAACACAAGAAACCAGTCTTACAAATGAGAAAACTGTAATTAAAACGTCAAACTGAGGCTGTAGCCCTGAGCTCTTAGGCACTGCTCAATCGCATAAAAAATAACTTTACAACAAATATTATCTCTTATTAAAATACTTTAAAACACTATAAAATGAACATGTTGAACAAAATAAATATATAAATACATCAAAGTATCTCTATTACAAACTACTTCAGACGTGACACTTTAAGTCAACAAATCAAAAAGAAAATACTTGTAACTAGCTTCAAAAGTTAGGAACAGGCTGGTCCAGTTGTACACAGACACACAGGTCCTGCATCAGTCTACTGTGAGCTGGGACAACAGCAGCTGCTGCAGGCAGTCTGTAGCACTGCAGCTAGACGGCTCGTCTTTGCCCAGAAACAAAAGCCTGTGATATGTGGCCTGAGGGACCTCGCATGTGATCCTGAAACATGAACGCACACTGAGGGACATGGCTCAAAGATGATCAGCTGGTTTATACTTGACATTTTCCTGAAAAGGAGGAAAAAGAAATGGAGCCTACCAGTCGCTTATATTCTCTGCGTCTGGGTCAGGGTTCACCTGCACCCACTGACCGATGGACCACATCCTCACCACCTTACTGTGAGAAGAACCTCCAGAGTTATCCTGGTCGGCCTCTGCGTGCGCATTGGGAATATCCTCGTAGCACAGGAAGTAACTTGAAGGAGTAAGAAAACAGCTTGACGGTTAAACACCAATAAATGAGCAAGAAGGCTCTGCAGGAAACGAAGAAAATAAATAGAGCCTCACTAGTCTGTGTCATCGACTGTTTCCGCCTCTCTGCCCTCACACTCCCTCGTCTGCTCTTCATCATCCTGCTGCTGCCCCTGGCGGAGTCTCTCCACGTTCCAGCGCATACGTTTATACAGTCCAGTGTCGACGCGGGCCAGGTACGGCATCGGCCTACAGTAGCGGAAAATGGTCAGCCTCAGTCGGCCGAGGTCAATCTGTCCGATGCAGAAGTGAGACATGCTGGGAACGAAAACGAGTTAGATGGTGGATAAATGAAAATAAAATAGTATTATTAGCAGCAGCTCTCGTAAAGTCGGATGATGCAGATGTGTTTATAATGTGGGCACTGCAGAGACTCAGGTTGATGACATGCTTGTGAAACTACACTTCCAGACTCAAAAAACTATTACTTGATGACGTTTACTAGCACAAAGAACAGGAGAAATAAAATACTTGGATGATCTATAAAAATGTCTTTTTAGTATAAATCTGATCATGAAAACATTGTATTCTGTTATGTCGTCTTAGACTTTATTTTTTGATGCTTTTTCTAACAAAAGTGAAATTAGACAAAATAAAATAGAGCTAAAAACCTGAGGGAGAACAACACAAAGGACCAGACAAACATGCAACAGTATGCAGACCGGGATGACAGAACTGTACTGTGTGCGACTCTGTGCGAGTTTGTACCTGGTAGGCTCGGCCTCGTCCAAGCTGAGGAGACTGTAGCTGGAGTAGGTCAGCACCAGCTGCTCCAACCTTTCACACAGCTGCTGAGAGAAGTCCAACAGCTGCACACACACAACAGAGGTTCAGGCTCAAGTTATGGCACTTAAACCAGGATGTTTTCATCCGCTGAACACAAATGGCTTCTGATTCAGCTGCAGATAAGACTCTGCCGGGAATAACCAATCTAAATAGATTACAATCAACCGACCACACTAACAAATCACCAAGAACGTGTTTATTTCTTAGTGTTACATGCGTCACAACTGCACAAAATCCCATCCAATGATTTCTGAGCCTTTCTGAGTCACTTCAATTCAAATCAATTCAATTTTACTCATACAGTATAGCGTCAATAACAATAGTAGTTCTATCACAAGGGAGTTGCTATAATAAGTGACTAGAAGAGGCATCGTAGGTTGAATGAAGCTTACTAGAACACAACCTCACAATCTGGGCCATCCTGTTAAAAAACAACTACCATTTAGTATCTTTTATTCTGTGATTCCAATCAACCACGTAATAAAACTGTACACAGTTCTCTGATGCATAAAGGCCTGATGATAAAGAGTGGATCCCAGAATCAATGAAAATATAATTCTTACTCCTGATGGATCTACAGTGTCATTGTAGAGCCATCACATTTAGTTCACATCTAGTTTCTAACTTCTCTTTTGTGCCGGTGCCACTGGCTGAAAAATATGGTTCACTGAGGTTAGATAAGAGAATTAATGTCCCTAAAGGTGAATGGATCTGGGCATTTTGCCAAGTGGAAACTGGATCCAAAAGAAAGTAACTCCAAGATTAGTTCCAAAACCAAATAAACACAAAACCCTCAAGTGACATGTGATTTTGGTGAAAACTTTTACCATTGTGTGAATGTCCATGGGCAGATGGGTGTGCTGGGTCACAACGCTCCTAGCTGTGGATTCCAGATGGTTAAAGTAAGGCTGACAGGTGTACAGGAAGCTCAGCACTGCAGCAGCAAGAGGCTCTCGCTCTAGAAAGCCTTGTCTGCTGGAACACAAAGGAGAGAAACAAACATCACAAAAAAAAAAAAAACATCACACAGTTCAAATCGGTGCATCAAGAAGAGACAGACCCGTTGACAAGGCAGTCCTGTAAGTCGTCTGCTTTGCTCATGAGGAACTGGAGCTGCCGCTGTATGGACTGGATGCTGATCTCCATCCGCCTGACCTCCATGCACATGCAGGGCACACGCTCACCACAGGGTGGCGCCAGAGCGACGTCAGCCAAAAACAACAGCGGCTCATCCGCCTCTGAAACACCAATGAATTAAAATTATAAACACACACAAAAAAAGTAAGATAATGATTCTATTACTTAATTGTATCTATTGATGGTAAATGTTCTATCACATGCATAGCATTCGTGCATGGAGAGTCATGGCCACTGAAACGAAGCTGTAGCATCAAAAATAAATACCGAATAATGCGTAGAATTAGGGTAAAACACGCTAGAAATTGAAACGCATATTTTCAAAGCTTGCAGGGCATGTTATTTGACCTCGCCGGCTGGAGTTTTTAAAGTTTTCCGTGCAGTCTAACGTCCCAGCGCTCACATCCTCCTGCAACATGCCCTCGAAAGGATGCGGTCCTGATGGTGACTTTTCGAGCAGGACTTCAACCTGAACTTCAATATCTGTCATGTTGTCTGCTGAAGGTAAGTTGATATTTGTTAAGAAATCTGTTGAAAAAAAATGACTAAGATGAATAAATAACTAAATAAGCATGTATTAACTTTTTGCTAAATCACGATTATGCTAACGAGCCAGCAAACTGTCGCGATACTAGCAATACACCTATGTCTTACCATTAGAAATGAACAAAAGTACATTTATACAATTCAACTAGTTGTTTTCTTAACGAATCAATATATGTACGCTGTAGTAAATTGATTATAACGTTTAACAAGTACTAACCTAAGTATTTGCTATGCTAGCTACGTGACTTACACCGTTAGCTTTTTCTTCCTCGTTGGTCTCTTGTCAAAGGTCAAAGGTCATTACTAAGAAAGAAAAAACTTTTTTGTTTTTACTTTTTGCTTTCATGTGTAGTCTTTATTACAAATAAGTAAATATAATAAGTTACTTTTTGTTACAGTCATTTAGATAACTGAATAGTTGTCAAGCAAAAGTGACAAACATTCTCATTTTTTCTGTTTTTAATAACACTGTGAAATTAGCCTTCTTGAGTTTTAGCACAGTATTTTTGTGAAAAAGCCTCTAAAATGAAATGTGATACTGGTCCCATATGTTGCAAAACACCAATAAAACATCCTCCACACTGAGAACAAGAATAATTCTAAACAAAATGCATTTTCTAGACAACAGGACAAAAAAATCTGCGTGACATTCTGAACAATATATTAAGCAGTTGTCATCAATCATGAGTCATTGCTACCTTCTCAGCACTTGAGTCTCTTCTGACTGTAAATGACTCAGCTGTATTCATTTAATGGCCAGTCGTGAGTTCGCAGATTTTCATATCATTTATATATGGGATATCACGTGTGTACCCTGGAGTGTCAGGTTTCTCTGGTCCTGCGTCCTTTGTATCTTCCATGCAGGCAAATTTTCAGTTTGCAAATCAGTTATGCAAATGTGGGTCAGTTCATCTTTGTCCAATCCACCAACACTTTGGCACCGAAGTCTTTCCCAACCCTATCACAAGTTTTTTTTGTTTCTTTCTCTCTCCCACACACATAAAAAAAAATTAAACATATTATTTCAAAGCACATGTTTTGTAATACTAATTATGAGAAGAAGAAAATTAAGCTACTGATGAAATAACTTCTGAGACAAAAATGCTGCGTTTTGTAGAATAAAGTAGAATAAACTTGTAAAATGGTAAGTAGTTGGTAAATCGAAGCAGATTTACTCAAGTACTTAAGTATAAGTTTGATCCATTGTGCTCTTATGGAATATTCATTTTTGATACTATAATTTGAATTTATACATTTACCGACAGCAATTCTCCCGCTACTTGGGACTTTGCAAGTAGTCTCTTGCATGGTGCATAGTGGGTAGCACTGGTGCCTCACAGCAAGAAGGTCCTTGGTTTGAATCCCCGGGGCGGAGAGGTTCTCAGGGCCTTTCTGAGTTTGCATGTTCTCCCCGTGTTTGCATGGGTTTTCTCCGGGCGCTGCGGTTTGGTTTCCTCCCATCATCAAAATATGCTAGGTGCTAGGCACCGGGTCAGTGGCAGTGCGCGTGGTCACTCAGGACTAACCCTCCATCCTACCGTGAAATTTCGTTGTATGATTCGTTGTATAATGACAAATAAAGCACTTTACTTTAATAGACATTCAGCGTTCCCAGAAGATGAATCCTGACTGTGTATACATATATATATGTGTGTGTGTGTGTGTGTGTATATATATATATATATATATATATATATATATAGTGAAATGTGTTGACAAATACAGTATATGATTGCTAAAGTTATTTTTAAGAACAAAACAACGGTATTTTGTATTTCTTGCTAATAATTAGCAAATTTTAATGTGCTAAACAATGGTAAACAAGGTTCAGCACCAACATGTTTTGAATGTGACAGCATGCTGATGTTTGCATGCATTTGCATTAAGCAGCAATAGCAGCAGCAGGTTGATGTTAGCATTTAACTTGAAGCACCAATTACAAGTAATATCGGTTAGCATTAGGTTGATGTTAGGATTTAGCTTAAATCACCAATAAGCAGCAGTAGCAGTTAGCAGCAGGTTAATGTTAGCATTTAGCTTGAAGCTCTAATTACAAGCAATAGCAATTAGCAATATGTTGAGCAGCAATAGTAGTTAGCAACAACATATTAAATTGCTGATATGTAAAGCAGTATTGTTATTTTCACGAATTCAGGACTTCTAACACTTTTTTTTCCACACTTGGCATATTCAACAGTTGGTTCATTGGATTGGAAGTTGAGCGCCGTTGCAGGTCACGTGATACATCCGGGCGCGCCCACGCCGTCCAGCCTCGGACCAATGAATGCCCAGGCGGTTTGCTCGAGCGTCGGGAGCGCGCTGCTGGGTCTAGTGTACAAGTGGTATGTGATCTTCTCCCGTCAGTTAGTCGCACCCTACAAAATGTTCGTCCATCTCATCTATCAAGACAAAGAAAGGCGATTTCATGTGTCTTTAGACTTAAGCCAGGAGTATATGTAACGGACATTTTATCTCTCTATTGTCCCTCGCTGTGAGCGGCTTGTGGAGGACTGACAGGCGGCTTTTCCTTTTGTGAGGCATGTGATACAGACAAGAGACCGAGGCGTGTTCATGTTTCACGGATGTTACCGGGAAAAGGAGAGAGGGAAGAAGGAGCTTTCTTTCTTTCTCGGCGTTTGTGGACAGCGGATGCGACTATCGCCGCTCGGCTCCAGCAGGACATGACGGAGGAGCCGGTGCTCCGGTGGATTTCACGGAGCTCTTGCTAGCTGTTGAATGGGAAGAAGATGAACAATGACTCTGGTGCTGACTAGTGCTGCTGTTTGGATGCTGTAAAAAAAAATAAATAAAACCGTGCAGACAGTGGACGCATTTTAATTCTTGTTAAGTATCTAAACGCACGGGGAGGATCAGTTCAGGCGCGGCCAGGCAAGCCAACAATGCGGATTACCTCTTGACTGTTTGCCTTTGTGTCAATAGAGTGTCTGCCTAAAGTTGAGATAAGACAAACAGCCAGGCCTTTCCACACTATCTCCTATTTTATTGTCTAGGAACTAGACCGCTCCCAACCTGAGGGACAGTGTTCCCACATGTGCACACGTTGTCTGTGAAACTACACGGACTGAAAACGGCGACAGGGACAACCATGGCGAACGACTCTATTCAAGTAAGTTCATCAAGCTGGATGCTTTGTAACCTGTATGAATGGTCTAACTTATTTATTTTGTCTTTATTAGAGCGTTATCATAGGATGCTGGGTGTGTCCCAGCCGTTTGGCAAATGATTCTCAAAAATAATGTTAAGTGGGCATGCACTTTACTTATTGTTTATTGTACACTAGTGAAGACTTTTTGTGTTGAATGTAGTCCAGTTTAAAGTGTTCGTTATTTAGTCTAGCTCCCTGACTGAAAAGGGGATGCCAAAATAATAGAAACCTATGTCACAACACAATTCAGCAGTACTACAAAGCACAGCCTCCAAAATGAAAACACAGTTGAATCAACAGCCCTCTAAGTTATTTCAAACAAATGCTGAACACCATAACCTTAATGAAACTAAGATGTAGTGCAGGACAGTTCGTTTTCACTAGCCTATCTAATGAACTGGCGAGTTAGTGTAAGTGATCACCTTCTCCATCTTGCATTACATTTCAAACATATTCAGTATTCCATACTTAGCTAAACACAATAATCCAGGCTGCTACTGTCTGTCCAAGTGGAGGACTGCATTTGTAAACCACACCTAGAATAAAAATGGACAAGATGACTATTTGAGAATAGGTCATTTATTTCCATTATTTTGCGTGTCGGTTAATCTATGAAAAAAGTCATTTTTATTTCCCCTCTC
>JASGAT010363601.1:0-15001 GCA_030220025.1 Chelon auratus
GACCAGATGAAATACTGCCATGTTTTATTAACATAAACATGTGACTGGTAGGACTTCAGACAATTAGTTAAGGAAGTGGAGGATTTGGGAATCTCCACAGAGAAGTGGCTTCCAATCTGTGACATGGATAAGGCTCCTGTAGGTCACATGGTTAGTAATCAGTTTCTGTGTCTGATTGTTTGTGTGTTTCATTAATTGATCTGAATGTTACTATTATTATTTTCATTGTTGTCTCTTTATTTGGTGCTGTCATGTTTTAATGAAATAAACATGTGATTTGCAGAACATTGACGATCTAACGCAAGAAATGATGTCGCTGTCTATCTCCGAAGACAAGTCAAAGACAGCTCTCAGGTTTGCAGTCAGCTATTCCTCCACATTGTCCAACCCAAATCATGTAATCTCTCTCGTGCGATTGCTGATCATTCCACAAGTTGCATAAATCTACAGTTTATCCATGTTATTTTAACATTTTAGCACTTAACTTGGAGAATATATTGTCCAGTATTTAATTGCTTGAGTTAGCTATCACAAGCTCAATTTCCCCAGGCTGTTTTTTTGGGCCTTGCTTTTTTCAATATTACAACTAAATAGAATGTTAGCTTAACAAAATCTTCTGACAAAAAGTGCGGTAAGAAGTCATCCATTACCTCATATCCCTCATAAAAGCACATGTAACAAGTAAGAAGGAACCCTATTCTAACCCTATTGTTATACAGAATAAGGCTGTAGTGTCAGCTGTCAGACCATTATGACTACATTCATTAGCAGGAGTTAATTATTTTATAGGTTTGCAGGTTCTTCAGTCTCAAATAAAGCTGCAGGGAAATTACTTTTCCTTTGTATTTCTTTTCTAGGACCTCCTTGTCCTCAGATGTCTGATGGAGAACCCTCTGCCATGCTGCATCCTTAAAACCTTTTACATTTTGCATCACTTTCATTGAGTAGAACATGAAACATGGAATCTTCAAAAAGCTTTTTCAATTTAGTTGTGTGTAAATAAACATTTGTTCTTCCTTTGATTCTTCATCACTTTGTTTATTTGTCAAGTATTTTGGCCTGATTTGCAATTCTGGCTGTTTGATTTACTGAGGTTGTTTTTCTATTTTCAGCAGAAAGACAGATGTACGGGCATTTTCTTTCTTAAAATGTTTCCACTGGAGAATGACAGAATTATAATCTAAAATTTGAATGGTTTTTAACATAAAGTCCTGAAACTTGTCTTTTCATTTTGTGCATATAATGTTACTGAGTATCCATGCAACTCAACCTGAGTTGCAAGTTGTAAATTGAAAGCCTGAATTAAGCAACATAGTAATTTGGCGAGTCTAAGCTCTGCAGGCTGAATATGACTGCACACAAGCTGGTTTTAGACAAAACAACTCTAAATATCTGAAAGTCAATGCTGCTTTGGCATGTTTAGGTCCAGATAAGACAAATCGATAAATCTAGCAGCAACCATTTGCTCATTTCAGCCTTTTCCACTGTTGATACATTTCCTATAGTAAGCCCAGGAAAGCTCACTTGAATAAAGATTTTAATGATAAAATTCAATGTAATGACTCCCTGAAAGATACCTATCCCATCTTCATGAATTATTTTTTTCCCATTATATCAGCTTCTGTAATTTCAACATACATTAAATTATTTTTTTCTGGATGCAACTGGTACACCTGAGCTATAGATGGGGCAACCACCAGAGGGCGACAAAAGAACAATCCTCAGCATCATGTAAATTAACAATAACAGATTGACAGGTTCAGTAAACCAATGCCTCGTCGCAGAATGTAATGATTATCCAATAAGGCTTTTGGAAGGCAGGTACCATAAATCAATGTTGGAGTTCGTTGGAGAAATTCAGTCGCGAATCGCCTCCTGTTACAGAAAGGTGACTCCTAGTGTTCCAGGTGAGTTTTCCAACTTTAAATTAAAACGCTAATATTTTATTCTTAGTAGTTTAAAAACTGAAAACACGGAGTTTTTTGTCTGGTCTGGGAGGTGGTTTTTGAAGTTTAATTTCTAATGGTTGTCGAAGTCAATGTGTAGTTAATTAAACACGTGCTTCATTTGGCTAGCTAGCCGCCAGTAGTTGTGGCTACCTGTAGCACCATGCTAACATCAGAGCCTGTAGGGAAATATTTTGATAAATAATTGTAATAACTGTTCATTTCAAGGTTTAGATATCCGCGTTAGCTAGGTAATGGGTGGCCGAATTACATTACAATTAGATTTTAAGGTATGGAAAGCCTGTGGAGTAAGGTGCTTCACGTCAAGCTAATTAAAATTAGCATTTACAAACCACCCCAAGGCAAATGACACGAAACTCCATTGCCTCGTAATATCGCTAATTTATTTGCTTATTTCTCTTATTTATTGTTAAATACTGTCAAGTTATGGTAAATAGTTGCAGCACCTTAATTTAAGCATATTAACTAATGTAAACTGTACGGACTAACGAATAAACCAGATTTTGATAACTAAGCTGCAAAACTATAAATACCACTTGAGAATAAATGGACTCCAAAAATCGGAATTGGTTTTACAAATGTTTTAAGGATAATCATCAAAAACAAATGGTTTCAAACCTCCCATTAACCGCCATCAGGTGAACCCAGACTGCACCATAACCCTCTAAAACCCTAGGAGCCTTTGTACTATATTAGCTTAGCCAACGCAGCTTGATCCATTTTGGCGCCTTATATTAATGTATACACCGGTAGAAGTTAATATTTATTAATATCTACGATCATTTTTTGAGATTTTTGTGATTTTAAAAATTTTAGCAGAGCCACAGCTGGAAAACATGTTGGAAGTGACAGCTTATTAATAATGTAGTCTCTTCATTTCAAACCATTCAATTGTCTGGACAGCAAAACAAACAAACAAACAAATTAGACCAGCTTTCTTAACAACCGGCTGTTTTAAAATATAGTTTATATAAGCACAGGGTTGGGGAGTGACACTGACTTACACCAGGTAGAATACAAATAAGACCCAGTAGCTGTAGGGAATATGTAAAGGAAGACAGAGAAAGAGAAGGACCTCTGGCTTAGCCTTTTACCTGTTAATACTGTTTTAGCGATAGCACTAGTAAAATGTTGACTTTTATTTACAGCTGAATATTTATTTAGGGAAAATCCAGATAGATATTGCCATTCTGCCTAAAAACATGGTGGGAAGATATTTGATCTGTATTACCCAGAGGTCAAACTGAATTTGCTTGTAATGCTTTATTTTATTGTCAGCATACCGCTAACGTTATTATTTGCTTTTTGTCTGCAGTTAATCTATTGTTGCATCAACTGACAATAACAATATGGATCCAAGAAAGCCTCCGAACATCAGTGATATGATGGGCGTTCTTTGGCTGGGACGAGGACGAGGACTACAGTCTGAGGAATTGGGTGTAGGACGTAGTAGAGGGCTGTTGGTCTCTACGGAAGGGCCTGCTGTAGGACAAACCAGAAGTTTCCCCACCCTTGGTGATAATCTACAAGGACAAGGAGCAACCCTGCCCATCACTGAACCAGTGATAGGAGGAGCTACTGGGCTGTTGGAGCAGCCTAGTGATTTAGGAATTGGTCAAGCCAGGGGGTTGCTTTTCCCAGCAGCTGAAACAAAGGTAGGAGTGGCAAGAGGTGCAATTCTACCTAGGCTTGAGCCACAGCATGGACATACACCCTCAAGTGGGAAAGAATTGACGCCAGACCTACCTAAGGACACCGCTGCTAAGACAACAGAAGAGGTGAGAACTTGACATTTATCTGTATATGCATTCCATTTGCATGTTTTAATTCCCTAAATATATATTTTTCTTATGTCTTGTCACAGACTGTCATGACAACCATTGGTCAAGGATCATCACTGATCTCAATGTTTAGAGGAATAGGCATCGAGCCATCAATGACTACATCCGGAAGAGGAGCACCACCACTGGGTCTGTATTTAAGACTTATCCTGAGATATTAAGCTACCTTCAGTGCAAAACATCCACAGCTGGTATTCCTATGAAAACCATGTTCTTCAGGTCATGAGAACCATTACAGAGATACAAATGTTTGTAAAGGAGAAATCTCCCATGGTTTCCCATAGCTACCTCGCCAAAGAATTGCTGAGCAGCTGGTGTTGATTGACAGCTGTTGTCGCCACATTGATGTGTCACAATATATCTGAATTCCTGTCTGCTCAAAGCTAGCTTAACAGAGTTAATTCCAGAGCAGTGTGTTTTTGTTTTATTGCACATTGTACACAATGTAAGATATGTTTCGGTGTATAAACTCCAGGTCTAAAGGGCTTTTGCAAATTTGTTGACCCATTGCAATCAACTGCTAAAGCAGGTTTACTTGGTGCATGTGAAGAAAAGCCATAAGAACTGATTTGCTAGTTGTTGTTTTTTTGCAGGGAGAGGAACAGCTGGAGATATGGGAGAGGTGAAACTGCAGGGTGTCCCAGGAGGTGTCATCCACAGTCCAGAGAGTATCTTCCAGTCTGGAGATATGATTGGCAGAGGCAGCAGGTAAACAGCTGAGGAGTGATGCATTAAAAGGCTTCTTATAACCGCTAACTCTTCACTGTTTAAATTAATAAAGACAAAATGAGGGAAAAAATGAACATAACACAAAGAACAGTTCAGTAATGACCAAGCTGAATCAGCTTTGATTTGAACAGTTTAAACAGAAACTCAACTTTAAGACCTCTGAGATGGAAAGGTTTACTGTAAAACCTCATTAGTTTGGGGGACCTGATAATCCACGTCTATCAGTTATCCATCTCATATTCATCTGACAGATCAGATATGACTCAGTTTTACTCTTGACGTTGTCTACACTACCTACATGATGGTGTTTTCTAATTGAATTGTGAATTGTTTTTGGTTTCTTTGTGGCATTTGTAGGCAAGTTGTAGGTGTAACTAAAGTGGCTCTCTTGTATGTGAGCTTTGTTTCAGTAAATGTGTGGGAGCAGATTTTTATTAAAGTGAACTGGTTTTATTGATGTTGAAAATACCTAAATTTTCATTTTAATATTATTGTTTGCTCAGTTGTCAGCACCAGCAGTTCAGTAGTTAAAACGGCAACGTAGGCGTGTGCAGATCTGAGCATACAACAATAGCGCAATAAAATGGATAAAAATGGTAACTGATTGATTCCAGCCATTCCAGCTGTAAAAACTGTGACAATTGACGTTTTGCAGTTTCCATGGCCGAGGATTGTCCCCTCAGATGGTGGGACTTGGAAGAGCAGCGATGCCGCAGCTTGGAGTTGGAAGAGGACGCAGTTTGCTTGCTTCTCTCCCTCCAGGTCAGGTCAAGTCTGTTTCTCAGTCGCCTGGGCCACAAATGGCCCCGTACCCTCAGTCATCACAAACAGGTAATGAAACTTGAAAATAATTGACAATTAGGGAAGTATAGCACAGTGTGGAGAGTGTGTTTTCTGCATGTCTGATACGGTACATCATAATTTACTTAAGGCACTTTTGTTAAACTTAGTCAGTTCATGCATTCAATGAAATTTAAATGCTGTAAAGGAACTGTGGCCCCTGTGTCAACCATTCAAGAGGCCCTTGAGATTTCTACTTCACCAGCAAAGAAAGAACTGACAATGGAGGCAGTCCAGTGAGTATGCTTTCTTTCACATTTAGCTCCTAGGGTCAGAAGATACTGCGACACCACTAGGTGTCCATCACATTTTTGTGGTGTTCGGGCACGACCGGCTCTTGTTGGCCAGAATTCTAAGAGAACTAAGCTAAGAGTGTCCTTCACATGTTGGTTATTAGCAGGCCTTAGAGGATGGCCTTTGTAGTATGATGACATTTTCCAGATGGAAGGTATTTGGCCTCATTAATTCGAGACATCAGCACACTATTGCCTTAACCTCTACAGACGTGTATAACTCTCCCTGGAAAGTAATGACTTTGATGAAATGATCTTTCTGTGCATTTATATTCTCCTCTCGGTCAGTGAGCCTCCTAATAAGGTGGGAACTAAAGGGTCTCCCATAACTATTGGATCAAACCACATCCCAATTAGATGCAAGAACGAAGCAGTATATCAGTACCATGTCACATTCACGTAAGTATAAGAATCCTTCACCGTTTCCTCTGTTCAGCAGCCACAGACAAAAAATAGTGGTGGAAATAAAAGTGGGATGTTTTACCATATTTATATGTGATGTAAGTAGGGCTGCAACTGACGACTATTCTTTAAAATAGATTTTTCGAAATTGAATTTTTTTTCTGAGTAGTTGATTAATCCTATGGTTGCCTGTCTGTATGCTTGCCACTTAATAATAATAAAACACATTTTAGCATGAAATGGATTTTTTTTACTAAGGATACTATTAAATACAAACATTAAAATTAATATAGCATACATGTTGAACTAATTAGACTGAATAATTGTCTATAAAATCCAGATTGTTGAACCACTATTGTCAGTCAGCAACTTGGAGGAAGTACTTTATTCTCTGAATTAGAATTTCCAATTTTCATCACTAGACCAAATGTTGAATCAATGTCGATGCGTTTTGGCATGATGAAAGACCAGCGCCCAACCACAGGGGAAGTAGTGGCTTTCGATGGCTCCATACTGTACCTGCCTGTTAAGCTGAATGACGTAAGTATCACAGTTGCTGATTGACTAAATGTGGTAATTGCACAGGGACTGTACCATTATGTCTTTTTACCTAACGATAGTTATCTTTTCAATGATTGACCGGACTTTTGTACATCAGAGCATTTTTACAGTTCATTGTAGATAAAAAAAAAAATTAATAATAATTCTTGATGACGCTATCACACAGACAACAGAAAAATGTCTGTGTTAGTTCTTATTACGGGATACACACTGATTGGTTTGGGAGAGATTGGATGCCTGCAGGAAGCAGGACAGACCCAAATCCAATTCCAAAATGTCCAATCCCAATGATTCAGATGCTGTCTGCGTGCATGTGTGAAAATGACTTGGGTTCCTACAAAGAGACATTTGACAATCTTAAGTGTATTTTTATATGATAGTTAATTGATGATGTGCAGGTGGTTGTACTCAAGAGTTTGAGACGGACCGATAATGAGGAAATACAAATCAAAATCCAGATGACGAAGATACTGCCTCCCAACTCTGATCTTTGCATCCCATTCTACAACGTGGTGCTCAGGAGGTAACTTTCATGTACAGCTTAACTGCAGATTGACCTCGTTAATGTTATACATTAGAAAATTGAAATAGCGACAATAGTGTTTTAAGAAAACTACGAATGCATCATATCATTGATTTATAAACAGGTTTCTGTTAAACCTGTCAGATCAGGAATTTAAATTGAGTTCACTCACAAATAATAAGATTTTTTCCCAGTTTTCAGTTGTTTTCCTAAGTTTAAGAACAGTTTTCTTAATGTCAGTACGGACGGCACACATGGCTTTGTGTTAATTAGAACACTGAACACACATGCCTCTACTTTCTTTGTATTCATTCAAGCGCTGTAATGAAATAACACAAAGCATGTCTTCATGTGTGACTCGTTCATTCTTTTCAAGGGTAATGAAAATCATTGGACTGAAGCTGGTTGGCCGAAATCATTACGATCCAGAGAGTGCAGTCATTCTTGGAAAACAAGGGTTGGTAGCGAGTTGTAATTTAACATCAGACACCAGCTAATATGATGGCCCTAGTCCATATATTGTTCTGTTTGTCTGTTGTTGGTAGGCTTCAAGTGTGGCCGGGCTATTCCACCTGTATAAAGCGCACAGATGGAGGTCTCTACCTGTCTGTGGATGTTTCTCACAAAATTTTGCGGAATGACTCTGTGCTGGATGTCATGTGAGTTTACACGGTAAAATAAATGGCAGCATACAAACAGCTGCAAAGTCATCGCTGGTTTTACATTTATGAGTTCTGCATGCCCTCTGTATTGGTGGTTGAATTATTAGGGGAAGTTGAGGGACAGCAAGATGTCCCAAATAGACAATGCCAAAACCAGACACAGGACTGTCGTGCTTAAGTGGAAGAAGGAAAAACTGATCTTGTGGCTTGCTGTTGGCCAGGAACCGACTGTACCACCAGAGCAGGGAGAACTTCCAAGACGAATGCACCAAAGAACTCGTCGGCAGCATCATTATCACCCGCTACAACAACCGCACGTACCGCATCGATTCCATTGAGTGGGACAAGTCACCCAAAGACACCTTCACTTTGATGGATGGGTCAACAACCACCTTTACAGAATACTACAGGTGGGACTGCGTTTAAAAGAATAACAAGTGATTTTCTGTATCTATGCTAAAAAATGCTGATGGTGCAGTTATATCTAATTTCGAGTGTTAAAGTTTGTTTTGTTTAACTCTTTGTAATTGCATGGGTTTTGATATTTCAACAGCAAGAACTATGGGATTACAATCAAAGAGATGAGCCAACCTTTACTCATGCATCGGCCAAAGGAGAGGTCCAAGCCAGGAGGGAAGGTAAAATTGTTAATTAATTTATGTAAATAAACATTTATTTTATTAAAATATAAATAGTCAAGACACGCGGCAACTTCCCCTATCAGAATACCATCTTGTATTTACAGTTTTTCTAGCGGCCTAATTTTTAAGACTGTACTTTAAATGCTCTAACACTGAGAGAAAGAGAAATAATAAATTCACTTGTGTAGATGATTTACTTCAT
This sequence comes from Chelon auratus, assembly GCA_030220025.1. NCBI lineage: Eukaryota > Metazoa > Chordata > Actinopteri > Mugiliformes > Mugilidae > Chelon > Chelon auratus. The sequence continues at coordinate 8,662 of JASGAT010363601.1, forward strand.
TTATTGCAGCAAATCATTACTGGAGAGATCCTTTTAGTGCCAGAGCTTTCCTTCATGACGGGAATTCCTGAGAAGATGAAGAAGGACTTCAGAGCTATGAAGGTAAGTTTGATGAGACAGTGCAGAGTTTTTCCTCCGACCTCCTTTGAACTTTAAAGCATCTGTTTTAAGTGACTGTAGAGACTGGACCGGTCATAAAATTTATTTTGTTTCAAAAAATATTGTTCCATAAAAAACTGGTTGATCTGAGAGCACACATGTTGTTAATGATAGTCGGCACACACTAGTGACTCTCAACTCAAAGAAGAATCGGTATCGGAGTGCACTCCTTTTTTTTTTTTTTTAGCTTGTCAGAAAGACTGACGGTGAAGATTATCATCTTCCGGCACTTTCCAAACACAAAATCAGACTCAGATCTGTAATTAGATAAATCAGTTTGTGGAATTCCCGACTGCAAACTCATTGAGATTGTCTTATTACATATTGTAGGACTTGACCATGCACATCAATGTGAGCAGTGAGCAGCACAGCCACTCAATAAATCAGCTTCTGAAGAACATCAGCGGCAACTCTGACAGCCTGAAGGAGCTCAGCCGATGGGGACTAGAGATTGGCTCAGACGTTGCTGTGGTAAGAACATGAGATGCTTCAAAAGAAACATATCATAGGTTTTCTTGTCGGAAAAGTCATTGGTGCAGAGAGTGTGGACAGTTTTCACACCATTAGTGTTAACTAAATGTAATCAGACGTCGATGTGCCAGTTTCTGTGCGCAACTATTTTTGTTGGATAATGTAGAGCAAAAATGCAGAGGATGAATATGGGCTTGAACTGCAAACCCTTTAAATCGGGCTTTGAGGAACATGATTTTAAAACATTAAGTCCAACTGTATCTGTAGGATATTTAAAGACTGACTGCATGATTTACAGAAGTGAAGCAGGACAGTTTGAAGGCAGAATGTAGTGTCGATGTGTTGGTCTTTGTTTTTTCTCTAAAGTTTGTTACCCATTTTTGCAGATGAAAGGTCGAACTCTGCCCCTAGAAACCATCTGTCTGCAGTCCTCATCTTTTGTCACTGCCACTGATTTGTCGTGGTCCAGAGAGATCGTGAGGGATTCTTCAATCAGCTCTGTAAGAGTTTAGATAATGTAACAATTAGGAAGCCTGTTAAAAACTTTAACTGTCAGGTCTCTTACAATTTTGACAGGTGATGTATTAGTGATATGTATAGGTTTAAATCCCACAATCTGCATCATTAACTGACCCATCCCATCTTTCACTTAGATCCCCCTGAGCATTTGGGCCATCTTCTACCCTCGCCGCTGTGCAGAACAGGCTGACGAGATGATTTCCACTTTTAACAAGGTGGCTGGGCCTATTGGGGTAAGACTTGAACGACCCATTCGTGTGGAACTGAAGGACGATCGGACTGAGACTTACATCAAGAGCATCCACTCTCAGCTCACCAGTGAGGTATGACATGAAATTACCATTTTGACAAGTAGTATGACGAATGCCCCCTTAACAGTTTGGTCTGCCTGCTTCCCTAAAGCCTTTCACAGCTGAATATTTCATTACACAAGGGCAAAGCTTTAAGCAAATTTCTTAAAATATGAATGTGGAGGCACTAAAGATACCCTGAACCACATAGATGCATATTGGCTCTATGTTGTTTTTTTTTTGTATTTTGCATTTTTATAGTTATTTCTGTTCTGTATGAATTGTATATTAATATATTAGTGACTAGATGTGTATTATTACCCTCCAATCTTCGTTAAGTCAATGCTTACTGAAGAAACTAGACCTCAGAATGGATGACAGCGGTTACAGGAATGAACTTGAATAGTGTCCATCCCAGTTTTTGTACTTTCTTATTACTTGAATAAATGCTGTGATGTTTTGTGCATAAAAAGGAAATGGATAGGTACACGTGTAGAAATGCTGGTATGCGTGAGTTATACCTACTGATCTACTAATAATGTTGATGTTGGAGTTTTCATGACACATCTGTGTGCAGCCTAACATGCAGCTGGTAGTGTGCATCATGGTCGGCAACAGAGACGATCTCTACTCTGCCATTAAGAAGCTCTGCTGTATAAAAAGTCCCGTCCCTTCCCAGGTTTGTGACGTTCGTATGTTTGACTGCTGTCTCAGAATTAGAGGAAAACTGTCTAAATGTCTTTAGTGATTTGTTATGATTTATTTTATTTGTCATTAGGCTGTCAATGTTAGAACAATTTCCCAACCACAGAAGTTGAAGAGTGTTGCCCAGAAGATACTCCTGCAGATGAACTGCAAATTAGGAGGAGAGCTGTGGACCGTTAACGTTCCTCTGGTGAGGGTCGTCTCTTAGAGAGTAGTAGAAAGATGACAACTTATCTACTGGGACTGAACAGTTTGGGGACAAGACATTAATTGTGATTTATCTGAGTAATAATTATTGCAGCTCATAAGGGACAAACATTTGAAGGTGTGAAATAACTAACAAAACTGAAACCCTGGATGTTATTTTACCAGCTTTGCTGCCTTAGAGGTTCAGTTATATGGATCATACATTTTACGCTTTGTTTTGGGAAGTACATGTCCACGTCTGATGTTTAAAGATCACAGTGCTACTGGAACAACAACACAGTAGTAATAGGATGTAGCATGGAAAATGGTTTAAAGATAAACCTCTGTGTCCTTTGAACAGAAACACCTGATGGTAGTTGGAGTTGACGTCCACCACGACACTAGCAAGGCACATCAGTCAGTCATGGGCTTTGTCGCAAGTGTGAACAGGTACAAATTTCAGTTTTGTTCAGTCCTCGTTTGGATTTTTTATTTCCTCAGTAGTTGTTTTAATATTCATTTTGGTTGCTTCCCACCAACTTTCCCATTACTGACCCTTGCACCAAGCTTTCATACACTTCCTTAATAGGACTAAGCTTTAAGTTTGCCTCTCCAGATAAGCCTTAGAATAAACTCCCTCAATCTTCATATTAGGGCTAAAGATGTGGAATAAGAGAATAATCCTGTATTTCACAGGAAATTGTGCTTTAATTGTGTGCTTTAAATATGTTAACAGAAATGCATTGTTTATTTACTCCAGCTCACTGACCCGCTGGTACTCCAGAGTAATATTCCAAACACCATCTGAGGAACTGATCAGTGGCTTCAGAGTTTGCTTACTGGCAGCCCTGCAGAAGTACTATGAGGTAAATCTCTACCAGCATGCATTACAAAAATGTCATCTGATTCAATTCCCCCCTTTCTAAACCACAACTAACTCACACCTAACAATGACAAATGACTGACTCTTAATTAAAGTATTGATGCACTCTATACAGACACAGTCTGTAAGCATGTTATTCTAGGTGTAAGTGCAGAGTGTAGGACACATTGTAATCTGAAGGACATAACAATTGTGTATGATCTTCTGTGCAGGTGAATCACAACTTGCCAGAGAAGATTGTGGTATACCGGGATGGTGTGTCAGACAGCCAGCTGATGATGGTGGAGCAGTACGAGATCCCACAGTTGATCAAATGCTTTGAGACTCTCCCCAGCTATGAGCCCAAGCTGGTCTTCATTGTGGTCCAGAAGCGCATCAGCACCACTCTCTACTCCTGGGCTGCAAACAGCTTTGGCACTCCTCCACCTGGAACCGTTCTGGATCACACCCTCACTCAGAAAGACTGGTCAGTCTTAGACTCAGATTCTGGTGTCTCAGAACTAATTCTGAAGACAGAAGCTTTTATAGTTGTTCTGATCGGCCACACTGGGTGAAAAGTGGGAGGGGAGGCAATGTTGTCAGCACATTTAGACTCTCCAGTGAGACATTCATAGTGCCACATTGATTGCTCACATAAAAAGTGACACAAGTAAGTGAGTAACGAATGAAATGGAAAAACGGCTAGAAAGAGACATTCAGTCCCATTCTCCTCTCTCACCTCAGTACAGCTGTAAATCATGCAGTAAAGTATGTGAATGTGAAGACGCCAGTTTCCTAAACTCTAATTAAGTGGTCCATACCAATATTTTCTGAATGTCAGAAGTTGTCGGTGGAGGCAGTTTCTGGCTTTATTCAAACATCCAATACACATTTTGGAAACTTAGTTGGAAGTTTTGCAGTTTCTCTGGGCAAATGTATGTAAGATTAAGTATCAGCGAATACGTCTATTTTATAGTATAGTTTCAATCTAACTTTGCTAGCTAGCGCTTATAATGCTAAGCTAGTTCACGTTACATCTAGAGTCGCTTTCTCCAGGTTTTAAACAACTCTCTTTAAATAATTGTAAATATCCATGGTCTTAAAAATCAACTGCACATACATCAAGTTTTAACAAGTTGCAGTAACATAATTTTTTATTGGTGAACAACACAAATCAACACAAAGCTTCTCATGCTACGTGAGTTGTCCATGCCGTTTTCTCCGTCAGGTTAATAAATTCAGTTCAGAGCAGGAGGGTCTCGGGGGAGACGGCTTTGGGGAGGGGAGGGAGAGATGCTTTCAAGAACAATAGGAAAAACAACGCAAGCCCAGAGTTGTTTGAAACGTGCAAAAATATTTCTGATTCGTTATGAGACCATAGCGGAGTAAATTGGACTCTGGTGGGCCGCCATAGTATTAACACTGTGTGGGAAACCCTGCTACACATGCACACAACATTTCTTATTGTCCAACTCTAGTACAAATGTGCACTTTGACAAGAAAACCGTCAAAGACATTGTGCATCTCTTCTTGGTAATTTTTATTCTTTTTGTTCCCCATATCCAGGGTGGACTTCTATCTGATGGCGCATCACATTCGTCAGGGCTGTGGACTTCCTACACACTACATTACTTTGTACAACACGGCAAACCTCACACCAGACCACTTGCAAAGGTATCCACAACCCATATTCTTTTCCACTAATTGTCATTCAGCTTAGAAGCATTTCTTTCTTGCATGTATGATAATTACTATATAACAGATGCAGAGTCATAAAAAGTCTTAAGAAGTCTTAAATTTGATAAAGCCAATTTAAGGCCTTAAAAAGTCTTAAATACGAGCATATTTTGCATTGTAGGTCTTAAATTGCATTTAAAGTCTGAAATCCTTACGTCAATTTACCGCTTCATTCGCATTTCGTTCAATGCGTCAGTGGCATTCACTTTCAGTTCTGTGTGTTCTGTGTAGTTCTTTATTAAATATAACTATTAGCAGTACGCCGAAATTAAACTACAAATGAGACCTGGAAGTGTTCAGCCCGGTTTGGAATGTGTTGCTGCACGTTATGGTACGGCCGTACGGCACAGGTGAAGCGGTGAGATTTTTTCGTCACGTAATGTTTGTTAGCGTTATGGATTTTGGCCTCCTTTTGGATCCGAGACTACTTCTGTCACATGAACCTCGTTGTCAACTTGGGAAATTGGCAAAATGTAAGTTTAATGATTGCTGGCTTTGTAACGTGGAGTTGGAGAGAACCTTAGCACCACGTTTGCTAGTAGTATGTTTCAACATGAAGTAGCAGGCAGGAGACGAAGTGGAGGGATTTCCGCACAATACATTTATTAAAGAGAACCATATAAAGCCAGGTCTCACGGCATATTACAGAGCACTATAATAACGGATAATAAAACGTTTGTGGTGTGTAGCCTTCACCAGCGTCCATATTACGGAGATTGAGGAAGTAAAAAAAAAAAAAAGAGACGAATACAAGAGTGACACCTGCTGAACTGTATAAGCGATAAAAACAAAATAGGCGCCGCCATGTGGCGTAAACTGGTACTGCTCCATGTAATACTCTGGCTGTTACAGCTTGAACGTAATGATTTCGTTGTCTGGCTGAAACGTGTGCCGAACAATCGAACTGCGAACTGCAGACTCTACCGATTCTGCTGCCTCATCATCATAAAGTGACGTATGGGGACCCCCCCAGGGCTGTTTCAATGCTCAAAAATAGCACACCTGGGGCATGATAAGGATCTGTTTAAGGTGCGCAGTAAATTCTGATGGCCTGAAGTCATGGCTGGCTCTATTAATTTTTCCTCAGAGTTTTCCTGCCAATATGGCGGTGTCAACGAAAAAAGTCACGTGACACCCAGAGCTCTATAGCGGTCTACAGCGATGTGTTTCAATGCCGTTTAATTCCATTGAAATACATTACAAAACTATGCATGGCACATTGGATGGAGGAAGTTGGCACTCAGTGCATGTTAAATCACATCTAGAGGGTAGTTGATAGTTGAATGACAACACATTTTGTTATTTTGAAAGCAATTCTGGGTCTCTGAGTTTACTTATTTTTCGTACTTTGAGTAGGTCTTAAATTTAACCTATAATGGTCTTAAAGGAAAACTCCGGAATTTTGGACATA
>JASGAT010363602.1:0-24760 GCA_030220025.1 Chelon auratus
TGTTAGCCTAGCTTAGCATAAACTGGCTACAGTTTGTTAAGCTAAGTGTGACATGAACTGTACCATATGTCTCTGTGCAGAGGAGGAGGACGTGGTGAACAGTATTTTATTTTTACTGAGTGATAAGAGCAACATGACTAACGGAGTCACTCTGCCCGTGGATGGAGGTTTCCTGGCCTGTTGACCGAAAGTCGCTTTGGCAGATCGTAACCTGGTCGGAAGAAAAAAAAAAAAGATGATGCTTTCTCATTACTTAACATTACACACATGGATGTAGAGGTTCATTTCATTCACTAAATAAACTCACCCACTACACAACACTTGTAGATGTCCTGTGTTTTTATGTGTTTTATTCTTGTTTTTAGTAGGAACAATCAGGATTAAATGTACTTTAGAGGAAGTAATGTGTTTTAAACCTTAGGTCGAAACAACCATGTATGCACAGCTTGATATGGAATATACAGCAAAGACAGTCACTATCAGTCTTGAATTTCATGCTTTAATTCTGACAGATAGCTTCAGTACTTGTAAAATCAAGTCAGCTCTTCTTTCTTGCTATAAAAACTAGGGCAATTATTCTAGCTGGAATTTGGATTGCATTTAGGCATAAACCAGTCATGATTACTTTAAAAGAGCAAAACATGCAGACTGAGGTTGCATCTAGTGCCTGTAGACATTCTACAGCCAATGTAAGACATGCACTGTGTATAGAATTAGTATTTCTACATTTGTTGCAGAAGCCATAATTTCAGATATTCAAGTTATGTCCCAACATCGGCTAACATGAAATTTTGAAGTTGGCCCTATACCCAGCAGCATTCCTCTCCAGTTGAATTACATTAAATACAAATGTATTTAGAAATAATAAATAAGCATAATATCAGCAAAGAAATTAAAGGTATTAAATGTAGGATCTTAAGCTGCTTAATAGCTTAACTTGATTTTGCAGATGACGCGTCCAAATTCATACTAAAGCAGTAACACGAGTGTTTCTAATTTTTAAAAAAGCTCACATATCTTCTAGAATATACCACTTAATACTTTAATTTGTATACTCAAATCATATTTAACTGCCAAAACCCATGGAACACAGACAAACCTCTGGCGCTTGAGACTAATGGACAGTTAGAACCACCTTATTAATGTTTTTTTGGTTTACCTTCATGTGCAACTGTCTCCATGGAGATTTCATGTTGAAGAAAGAACTGGAAGGCTGCGGCTATGTCTCGTTTATAGACCCAGTGGGAGTTTACATTGTAAAACTGAAACTTCTTCAGTGTGACTGCAGTATTTTTAGCCTTTCAATTCAGCTTTTGTTTTATTCAGTATGTGCCCACCAGGTTTTTTATCTCTCTAGCAATGTGGTCAAAACGTGGGAGAACATTTAGATGTTGAAATGGGAAAGAAAATACAGAAATATCACTGGAAAGACTGGCAGACATATATTTCTAAAACCATGGCAGTAGCTGAAAAATAAATGATGACAGAAAGCACAGTGCCTTACATATACATTTGTATTTAGTATACAAAAATTGAAATATTTCACCACACATTAATGTGAAGTAATAAAAAATAAGACAAACAGTTGGAACAAGTATACAAGTCATCTTACATTACATACATACATGGCCAATGCATTTCATCACACAGCCTCTCCTAAGAATTACAGTGGGTCAAATAACCAGAGAATTTCCATGCAATAGTAGTATTAGAAATGTTTGCTGCGTTTCTCAGCTACATTTTGACACCTTAGCTAGGCAGGACCACAGGACAGGATTCAACCACACAGCAATGCCAACCAAAGACAGCATGACAGAGTGCACTGCAGTGCTGTAACTCACCACACAAGGGAGACAGAAACACTGCAGGCAGCAATCATACAGAAATGCATTTCATAAAGGTGCAATCTGCACTGTTTGCCACACTGACAAACTTCACAAAGATTGGCCCCTTTAATGTACACCGTTAGCAACACTTCTAACTTCAACATGAGCAACTATAATCCCTTTAGATTGAATAGTTTTAGTTTTAAGCTAAATATTCAGGTACATGTAGATAAGATATTCGTAATGCATTCCTGTTCTAAGGATTATTCTGTACATCACTAGATGTCACTGATATCCATTTTTTTTCTTTCTTTATGTCCACATATTGTTGAAAAGTCTTGTGTATTACTACAATACAATATGAAATAGTACCAAAAACTGGACACTAAAAAACTTGGCTTAAAACAATACTGTCTTTTATGCACTACCCCAAACTGATGAACACCGCTGTCTGACTGATAATGACACATGCTCATTCACACATACAAACACCAGCATTTATGTACACGCCTGTGACACACAAACACACACATACATACGTTTGTATAGCTATTTTTGTGAGGACATTTATTGACATCATGCATTCCCTAGCCCCTTACCCTAATCATCTCAACTAAATGCATAACCCTAACCCTTATCCTAATCCTAACCATAACCTAATTGTGATCTTTATCCTAAAACCCTCAAACAGCCTTGCAAAGGAGTGAGGATCGCTCAACACGTCCTCAATTTGCACAAATGTCTTCACTCCAATGGTGTAAAACTCCAACCTGTCCTCAGAAAGATAGCTGTACAAGAGCGCACACACACCCACACAGAGGAACACAGACAAAATTGAAACAATGTGATGATTTTAAGACAGAATATTTTAAGACCCACGCAAGCTCCTCCACCCCCAGCGGCAGAACTTAGGCAGCAAGGTTGTACAGCCCCCATGTTTGGCATGCTCATCTGTCACATGTTCACAGTTAGATGAAGTTACCCTAAGACACTTGACTAGGATCAGATGCTTGTCTGAAGTAACAGATTTGTTTTCTTTATAAAAAAGATAGGAATGACTGGACCCAGAGCTTTCAACACATGTCATACTGTTCCTCAGTCTTTGTCTTTTCACTGACTTTCTGAAAGTCCATGCCAATGCTTCTGAAGTTAAGAATATTTTGTGAAGTTACTAATGACAAATTCAGTTTGAATTCTTTACTATGGGCCTGCGAGCAAATTCAGCCACTGTTGAAGGCAAGAAGCTAAGTCTAAAAGCTGCAGTAAAACCAGGCTTGTCTTAAAAAAATTGTACTAACTGAAGTAAAGGCTAAGATGATAAACAGGACAAGCACTACACAATTAGTCAGTAAACTGTTATATAACTGTTAAATAACTAGTTTAACCTGCTGGGTAGCAGATGCCCTTTGTTTCTTTGACTGTGGCCAGTGTTACAGCAGAACCTGGCCCCAGATGTTCTGTATGATAATACAATGATCAAATGCATTGATTTGGCAATATGCACCAAAACTGAACAAAATTGGGGACCTTCACAAAGGAAACTTAGTTTGGATCTGAACAACCCGAAATACCCAATGCCAACTAGATTCACTGACAGCTAGTGTTTCCAAACCCACCTGACTTTGTTGAGATGTTGCCACAGATCCTTGTGATTACCTTTTAGAGGGCAATGATAAATTGACAAGAATAATGGCCAAATCTGCCTGCTATCTGATTCTATATCTTATAAATGCAGCAAAGAGTATTTTGTTTTAACATACCGATCTAAGATTGGAAGCTGAGGGTAACTTCAGACCTGAAGGCTTAATCACAGTTCACGTTCTATCTTGTCAACACTGCATTCATTCAAGCAAGCATGGCTGAGAAAGAAGATGTTTCAGTATAAAGTGGTTGAAACCTTTGTCAGTCCTCGTGGCAACATGATGTGTTTCAATGAATACAAAGTAGGTGGACAGTCAATGTCTTTCACATAGAACATATGACCCTATTCAGTAATGGTAAAAAAATTGTATTACATATCGGTCTTATAACCAATATGGTTTTGAAAAAACATCAGTATAAAGAAAGCAATTTCAGCAGTGCACACTCGCTCTTACTAGTTTTCTCTCTCATCCTCTCGCAGAAGTAGTGGTTGTTGTTTATGGTGATGTAGTGTAGTGTTATAGCAGTGTTTCCTCCTCAGAACATGGTGCATCTCTTCCCCCTCTTCTTCACAGGTGGAGGGCAGAGCACAGCCCGGATGGCCTCATCAAATACGGTCTTCAGACCTCGCTGGGTCAGTGCTGAGCACTCCAGATACTTCACAGCCCCTAAGGATCAGGAAAAGGGCAGGATGGAAACACACCTCTTAGTGAACTAGGGACGCTTCTAGTGATATGTCATCAACTTAGTGCCTGAATATTCTTGCTGCTATGACGTCCAAGAACTATGAAGTCCTTGGAGTCAAAAACTGTCATCTCCCCACGTCTGTCTGACATTGGAAATGGGAATATGACGAACAATTCCAGATCAAGCACAGCTAGACACAGCACTAGATCAGGTGTGTGGATGTGTGTAGATAACACAAATGTATTCAGAGAAAGACTGAGTCTGGAAACGTTCTGCCTTATCTCCCATGTAAGATATAAAGAAAGCACTGTGGTGCAGTGAGAGGGGCATTTCAGAAAACTTCTCACCATTGTCAATTGTGGCTGATTTCCTAGTAATATTACAACATATGTTGTGTTATGCTTAGGAAAATAGTCAACAGAAATTCAAAATACTGCATATCTAAAATAATGAGGAGGGTTCTGTGATGGCTCACTGTGTAGTTGTATCCCTGCAGGGGTCTGATGGACAGAGTTTTGTTGTTGTTGTTGTAGCTGTTTTAGCTCCACTGAAAACTAAGGACTAATCCCAGATCAAATTAACCATTTTGGTAAAATGAAGTGACTGTGTTAATTGTATATTTTTTGTCTAGTTTGTGTTGTTGCTTTTTTCAATGGACATTTGTTTAAAAACATGGCAGACTTTGCCTGCTTACCATTCTGATTTGGGGAGTACCATACATGAGTTTTTTCTTTTTCTTTTTGGGAGTAGAGCAACACTCTAGTTCGTTGTCCTTTTTGATTTGGTGTCAGGTTGAATTTAAGGACTTTTCCCTGTTAAGTTTGGTGGTAGGGGCAGAGTCGAGCTAAATGCTGATGATCCCCAAGTCTAACTTGCTTAAAGGAACATTTCAGCACTGGGATTGTTAGATACTGCTGAGTACAGGGCAAGGGTATGGACTAAAAAGCAGCACATATAGAAGCAAGAAGGTGCTCCCATTCAAATGGCATTAAACACCATTCTATAAATACCTAGGATGTTTTCAGCTACAAATTATGGACTCAGACTGCACATCTGGCCCTTTAATAAGTGTGCTGTTAGTAAGATTAGGCTTTAATGTATATCTGTCAGTTGCATTGGAGTTGGCTTGCCTGCTAGAACTTCTGTGTTTGTGGATCATCAATTACAGTAACAAGAGCTGCAGCTCCAGACTATCAACCCAGCATGGATTTAATACCGATGATGACAATATATACTATATAGCTATATACATCTATCTAGATCAGGGGTGTCAAACTCATTTTAATTTAGGGGCCATAGATTAATTTCATATCAAGTGGGCCGGACCAGTAACACAACATAATAACACAATAATGACAACTCCAATTTCTTTCCTTTTGTATTGGTGGAAAGAAATACAAGTATTAGGAGAATGTTTTGCAAAATTATCCTTTTACAAAACACTTGAAATTTCTTATGAAAATAAGTACAATTTCAGCACATTTCTGTCTTCTTTTTAGTTCTCAGTCTCAGTGTTGTGTTCTCTCCACTACTGTTACTAAAATTGGCGGGCCTGTTTTGGCCCCGGGGTTTGACACCCCTGATCTAGATACAGTATATGGTCCACATAAAGACTGGAAGTGGGGGAAACACCGAGTCAGGCTACCAACATCTCACAAGCTTAATGGTTATCAAGTTGTATAGTAGTTTGCTAAACTACAGTCAAGAAGTCAAGAGGAAGTCAGCTACAATTGAAACTTGATAAACAACAGTTGCTGTGTCCCAGCAGTGTGTTAAGTGCGCTGTCTCTGCCAGTAGAACAGGTTACCAGGTACAGTTCTAGCACTGAACTTCCACTAAGTCACATATTTAGGCGCACAGTCACACACAACCTCACCAATCTCTCTTGCCATGGCCAGGCCCTGCGGGTAGGTGATGGGGGAAAGCTTCTTGTCTCTCAGCCTCTCGATAGTGTCCTTGTCATCTCGCAGATCCAGCTTGGTACCCACCAGGATGATGGGCGTGTTGGGGCAATGGTGTCTCACCTCAGGGTACCACTGAGGCACCACAAGCACACACATACGTGCATACAGATAAACAAAGGACAATGTCAGTGAAAGAGGAGAAAGAGAATAGTTAGCCGGATGCAAACGCTGTGTCGAGCGCCTTTCCAAGATAACATTCAAAAGCTGCTTATGCAAAGGTTTTAATAGATCTGTCGGAATGATATAGTTGTATGTACACAAAACACCCACAGGCAAAGCAACCTTCAGTCACATCATGTGATGAGAGAATCCCTTTCAGAATAGAAACTCTACAGAGGAAGCCTGGACCTTTAGGAAAGCGTGATTTCATTTGAGAGCATCTCATGACGCTCAACAGACCAAACCACAGTCAGCCGTCACGCTTCCTCAGTAGAGTATTGCACTTGTTCAGGCCTCATCTCACAACGTTTCTATCTACTCCATCCAACTAGGAGCTCAGTTCAAAACCAGTGCGTTCTAAGCTGAGGACTGAACAGGTGAGGTAGCAGTGTGATAAGCCAGGTGGAGCCATAGATGTGCCTCCTTGTGGTCAGACTCGGCATGGAGGGGGATAAAGGGAGGGGGTCGGGTGGTCAGTCAGCGTACTGACCTTAGCTCGGACGTTCTCAAAGGAGGCCGGACTGACCAGGGAGAAGCATATCAAGAACACATCCTGGGAGAGAACCAGAGAGATGACTAGTTGAGATCAGTGTGTGGGTGTGTGCGTGTGTGGAACCACAAAAATCCTTCAACATAATGTTGACTGTTCACTTATTGCATGAACACAAAGGCTTCTTTATTTGCTTTATGTTGTCAAAATAGGTAGCGTTCCACGGCCAGTCTAAAGAGAGTGACAGCCATCCTTACTGAAGACCCACCTTCATTTTGATTTTGACACAAAAATAGTGCGGTGAGTCTGGTTTTCATTTTTATCACTATCAACATCTCATTACTGTTTGTGACACTGACATTAGAATTTTCTCCACTATACACCAAAAAAGTGTCAGCTTATTCTTTTCATTTTAATATGATCATAAAACACCCATAACAGTATGTGGCAAATGGAATTGCTGGATTTTCATTTTCATTTTTACTATATTTTATTTTTTATAAAATATGTACTTGGACAATTAAAATGCAATTGGTTTCCATTATCATTTTTAAAATAATCCCCTCTAGGATTTAATATCAATTTGTATTTTACTGGTCACTCTTTACTGTCTTAGTTCTCCCTGGTAGTTTGGAGTGTGTGTGCATTTGTGTGTGTGTGTGTGTGTGTGTATGTGTGTGTTGTTGGGGGATAGTGTTTGAATACCGTCTGTGGGTAAGACAATGGCCTGAGCCTATCGTAGTCCTCCTGTCCTGCTGTATCCCATAGGCCCAGATTCACTGGTTTCCCATCCACCATCACATTGGCAGAGTAGTTGTCAAAGCTGCAGGAGGTGGAAGGTGGATACTACACTGAGTGAAAAGCAGTTAATGGTACAGGAAACTGAGTAGTACTGATTTTGTACTAAGTGCACATGAACATGATCAGCATTTCCAAGCATATCTATCTGTCATGGGAATTCAATACACGGCATAGACAACTAAACTGCAATGATCACATTCTAAACCAAACTGCCAGTTGTAATAGTCAAATGACTAAAATCCAGCTTTAAAAATCTGCTCCACTCATTGTTTCAAAGGAACTCATGTTTAAGTTTTGACATCTTAATAATATACACCTCAGTAGACATCCCCAACTTAATATCAGCATCCAGGTACTAAGTTGTAACTTAGCAGTTACACAATAATTGACGAGTACAAATAAAAAAGTTATTGTTTTACATGGGCCTGTGGGTCACAACACGTATTTCTCATTTCTTGGCCTGGAGAAGAAACTTCCAGGAGTCTTGTTAGTGTGAGACTGCCAGACAACTAGCTGTGTCTTCAGGAAGTTACTGTTCCCAGCCAAGAACATATGTGGAACTCAATCCATAGTAAAAAACATAACTGCTTTAAATCCATAGGTTTATGGACAGCCTTACTAGCGAGATTGTACCATGTTAATAGTAACCCTAAACCATTCCTTAGTTATGCTATAGGTCTAGGCTGTTTTGGGATGATGGACTGAGCACCTGTTCTCTACTTCCCTGCTCTCTTGCTATCTATTCATGCAGTAATGGAACTAATATTGTCCCATTTTTATGTTTATATGTTTTCGTTTACTCCTACTTTAAGAGCACAATGTATACCCACTAAACCTCTCTAAAATTAATATTTTGCATGATAGCTCTATCCATTATTTTATTCATTATCAATCTCTCATGTAAAATGCATCAGCTATATCTTGTACCCTTGTCTGTATCATGTTTAGACGCTCCATGTACTCCATGCTTTATTCAGATGGCTGTATGACAGATGTATGTTTATCTCGTTCCTCGAGCTGCTCTCTTCTCTCTCTTTCTCTCTCTCTTTTCCTGTCCTGCTTTTCTCTCCTTAGTGCTTGCTCTGACTGTAAATAAACAATGTCGTCTAAAATGATGCGTATGCTAGTGGCTGTCTCATGAGGGAAATGAAAAGAGGTGACTGCCGTGTTTACGGTTACTTCTACTGGTCAATATTATGCACAAGCTAGACAAATCCACATTTTTTCATTAGGCATTCAAAATGCACCATTGGTGATACAGTACACTGGATACATAGGTTGCATAGTAGTGGCACTATTACGTTGAAAATTCCTGTCCACAGACATACAGGCATGCAAAACACCTAAGAAGACGATTACAATACCAGTAAACAAGAACAGCTAGCTTACAACAGCTAGTCTTTCTTTTTTAATAGAACCTTTATTGGATTTTTACCGGCCACCATTTTATTAGTTTATTCAGAGTATTATTCAGCAAAGTTATTGTGCTTCAAAAAAACTCGAACCCTTGTTCCCTTGATTTTAAATGTTTTTGCAAATTTGGCTGTACAGCACTTCGGTTGACTTTGGTTTATAATTGGGCTTTATAAATTAAACTGACTTAACTTGATGTATAGAGTCATAATGAAGAAGAGCAAGAAATCCTGCAACATATAGCATAGCACCCACAATACCCTGATTTCTATATCACAGAGTCAGTCTAACTACAGGAAGAGACATAAGACACTGAGTTCCACAATATGCTTGAACAATCTACTGGCAGGTAGTGCACTATCATTGTTATTATTATCTTGTAATACATTTTCATTTTACTTTTAGCTCCTAAACCCATTGCACAGTAAAGTATGCTGTCAGAACAGAGCCTAAAGCGTGGTGTTGTCCTGTGTTTACTCACACAGTGGGGATGTATTCGCCAGGGAAGGCATTGGTGGTGTAGCTGATCAGTAGACAGGTCTTACCCACAGCCCTGAGGAAGAGAGACAAGACAGGACACATAGGTACAAATTACGGTCGACCTCCCACATTCAAACGGACACAACCTGAATGTGTATATTCTGTATGTAGGACTGGAGTGCATGACTATATGAGTGATAGTAAAAGCAGGCTGCTATTCCCTTCCAATGAGGTCTAAACAGACACTGGCCTACATTCATGTTGCCTAGGGACACAGTAGCCTCTTATGATACACCCCCTCACACTCCGCACACACTGTTACTCACACAGACACAACCTACCTCTCTTCTGCTCATATACAGTACACATAACACCCCCCACACCCCACACACACTGTACCGTCACAAACTGTAGGCTGCTGCATGGATTGGTGGTGGCATGGGTGGGTTATTGGTTGTGTGCTCATGCATGCAGTAAAGAGCAATTGTGTGTGTATGTGTCTCCGTAGACGCAGCAAATGATGGTGACACCCAGTGCCAATATGTGTAACAGTGCCATGAGACTGATTTGAGGTCAGTGAGTTTCTCATGGCTGGGATGAAGAGCGGAACAAAGACAGAAAGAGAAAACAACTACTGAGATGGAGTTAAAGGAACGAAAACGGCAATCATCTTTACAGTTCAACTACAAAGGAAATCACTACAGTGAAGGGAGACCAAAAACTGCATTTCTTTAAGTTTCTCTTGAGGCTGGCTCCAAATGCAAGTCACTCCCACTGACCTTCATGTAAAACTGCTTTACAGCAGAAATAAATGTATTTACAGCCTGGCAAACAAACAAACAAACAAACAAACAAACTCAGGTTTCTATTAGTAGTTTCCCCATTAATTTCCAGGAGTGAATTTTCATAATAACTCCAATATGGTGCCACCCACAATAAGCTTCAAAACCATTCTTCAAAAATCCTATGGCAGACACTAGTCAAGTGAGTTTCTGATGGGTTACACCCACAGATGTCCCTATTTAAACCTCAACTCCCCACCAGTCCTTTAGAATGGAAGAAGCTACTTGGATGGGTGGTGAAACGACTTTACAAGTCCAGCTGCCTTTCTTTAACGTTTGTGGAAATTACGTCAAAGAGGTTTGTACATCTTTACGTATGGTCATCATACTATTATATCTTCTTTAAGGTGTGTTTAAATGGAACACACAGTTATACAGTTCTGTTTCTTTTACCTTTAAGACATGCATGCAGACTTACTAATAATATTAACCATGTCCTTCAAGTGTACCAGTAAGACATGACAATATGACAGCCAGCCAGCATGAACAATACCAGTACCCCAAAATAGCAGCAGTGAAATGGAATTCAGCCATCACTCATTTTATTATGTACTGTACAGTGCAGGTCTGTGTGATGCTGCAACATGTCAGAATATCTTACACAGGAAAGGCCTGGCGAGCTATTCAGGACTAATCAACACGAAACAAACCGAATAGCGTGTCAGAGTGCCTTCTGAGTGTGTTGCTAGATCTGTTTGTGGCAACAAAAAAACACTTGTTATAGCGTGTAGACCTGACAAACACCTGCTTCTCTCTTCTAACACAAATTGACATTACAATGAAATTTTCTGTGTTAGCTTTTCTCATCAGCTGATGAGCACTCCCAGTTGAGGGTAAACAGCTTGGTGTGTGATATTGGTGGACCGTTCCTTTTCATCTCCAACATGTGCTGCATGATATGTGCACCCTCAACAGCCTCATTCTGCGCATATAGTATCATCTGTGCTTTACAGGATAGTTTATCAAATACAAAGAAATACAGATCAAAATTCTTTCAGATTAAAAGCATGTCTTTGGTTTGGGGCCTAATATTAATATCTCAAATAACTGCTATTAACGTCACAGCTTGTGTGTTTACCCGGATTTTAATCTACAGCTAGCGATGATAGAATTGTAAAAGGTCGATGCATTCCTGGTACAGACTTTAGTTTGAGACCACATGCAGCTGGGTGTGATCTGGATGCAGTATCGGAAATGCACACTGTGAGCAGAATTAGGACAGCGGGGCCTGCTTGCCACCAACAGGGCCACAAATTCCTCAGCGTGCATCAGCACTTCAGCCTGACTCCAGTGGCCTACAAGGCGTGTAGGTGTTCCCGCATAGCATCTCGAGGCGCTCCGCTCACCGCGCCCCAAAGATCAGATACAACAACACGGTGCATAACTGGAGAGAATTATCGAGCATCGGGGAGCGAAAAAAACAGGTCGAGCGAAAGATCGCCGAGCCCCAGCCCCTTTTCCCACACAGCATCCTCCCATCATCCATTCATCCACGGAGGCATCAACTGCAAACGAGGAGCGCGCTGCTGTCTCTGCTCTTACCCGTCGCCCACCACCACACATTTGATAGCCTGCATTTGGACAGCTGCTGGAGACTTCCTGGAGACCGGCGCTGGTGGTTTAATAGATCCAACAGTCTGCGCTGATGGCTCGGATGAGAACAGCGGGCCAGTCCGCTCGGCGATGGAGCTGCAGTGAAAGGGGTTGATGACAAGCAGTTCCGAGCGTCTCCGGAAAACACCGAATGGTTTTAAAGGGACAGCAGCAAGCGGAAAAGAAGAGTCGTAACAGGGGAGAGGCTTCCCTTCCTCTACTTCCGTCTTGGCTTCACGAAGCGCCATTTGGGCGTTTAAGCCATATCCTTTATAACAGATTTAAGTTTCCTTCACTTGCTGGATCTTGTCAATTCTAGTTTCACATGTTTGACATTTTGTTGTTGCAAACCGTCTTAAGCTTACTGCTGACTCTTTTTCCTCATATGGTGTCATATTTTGCAAAAACAACCATAAACCATAAACCCCCTACAGTGCGTCAACAATAGAGCCAATGATCACCACTGCTGACAAGTTTTTGGTGGGTGATTATTAATTTATCGACCCTATATGTGATGTTGTGACTGATATAGTCACACAGATTTCCGAATGCTAGAGGTAAATGGTAAACGGCCTTGCTTTTATATAGTGCTTTTCTACCTATTGGTGCTAGTGTAGATGCAAACTAGAAAAAAACACACTTCAAGGTATGTAGTTCTTAGGGGTCAGTTAATTAAGTTCATTAATTTAATTTCCTCCAAATCCCTAGAATAATTTGTCCCAGAAGTGCCTCATGTTTTCAATCCAGATGTCTAATAGAACCACAAAACAAATTAACATTTAGTTCAATCATTTGATCACTGAACATGAATAATCCAACAATAGACTTTTTTTTATAGTCTTGATAACCCTACTGCACAAGACAGGCTAATAAAGTGTAGGATCTCCAGTTACATATTGACAAAGGTTCCATACGCCTCAACCGGAAGTGAACTATCTTGGCAGTTGAGGATCTTTGGCTTTCTTTCGCAGTTTCAAGACTGGTGACCTCATACATCCCCACCCCGCCAGGGTATCACAGCCATACTGTAACCTTATCTCTCACACAGAATAACACAATAAACCAGATAAATCATGGAATTATCCACACACTGAGAAAATATTTATTACAGAAAATGCAACATTTTACTGCATGAAGACACAGAGTATATAAATAAAAATTAAATCACAAATATCCATCAATGTCTGAAACACAATCGATATAAAACTGTAATTTGTATTATAAAAGACTGCATTAAGAATTAATTTAGGGTATAAAATACAATTTGTAAAAACAGTTCCCTGCTTTGTGTAAGCAGTGGAGACAGGTCTGGTTTGTGACATACAATATTAAGGCATTGAACCAGAGCTTTCTGTATGAAACACTCACACAGTCCTTCACTGCCTTATATTTGTTTAGACAAGAGGAGAACAACAGGTTTTGTAGAATGGGGCTAGACAGTGCAAATGAATATGGTGCTCATTTACAAGAAATGTTAAATACAGTTTATCCCATTTAAGATGACATAAGAATAGAAATTCTTTGGCAACGATCCAAGTACACATAAAACACCAGGCTGCAGTTGGTCATCGAGTTGTTCTGCCTCAAGTGCATTAATGTGCAAAAATATGGAAAAAATTACATATAGACCACAAGATATGACGTGTGAAACATGTCTCCTCTCTGGACTTCCCCAGCACATGTCATGGATGTCTGGCAACAGTTTTATTTTCAAGCAAGGGACCTTGATCAATTACTGCTGCTGTTTTTCACTTAACTAAACGATTAGCTAGCAATGTAGACAGATGATGTTCTCATTATTTGTCCGATTAGTTGACCATTTCTTTCTTCAGACAATGGAAACAACTATCAGCAGACACAGATCCAGACCTCACTGAAACACTGAAAAGATCACAGGTTGAGATGTGATTTGAGCCTGAGTTTAGGGATGATACTGTGGTCTTGTACAATCTCCGTTAATTCCACAATATGGCCGAATAACATTACCCTCCCATTAGCTCCAGTTTGCAGAATATCTTACCTTAGCTGCAGATGTCACACAATCTGCAACGTGGAAAAATCCCACTCTACTACAATGCAACAGTAAAATGGTTACTCTAAATAATATAATCTTTTTGGGTTGGAGTAGTAAATGGTTAGCACTATTGCCTCACAGAAAGAAGGGACTGAGCTTAAACCTGCAGGCCAGTTGGGGTCCCTCTGTGTGGAAATTGCATGTTCTTCCTGTGCCTACGTGGATTTTGTCCAGGTCCTCTGGCTTCCTCCCACAGTCCAAAGGCATTAATGTTAGCTTAAATGGTGATTTTGGCTGTAGGTGAGTGTGAGTTGTTGTTTGCTTCTCTGTGATAGACAGGCGACCCCTCTAAACCCCTTGACCCCCTCTAAACAAATGTCAGATGGGATAGGCTCCACCCCCCACGACCTCCTGCCAAATAAGTGGTAACAGAGATAATGGAGGATCTTTTCTCATTCCGACCATGCTGACATTTCTACAGTGATGTGTTCCCAGTTCTCAGCTGTTACTGAAATGATGGACAAACAATGGAAAAAAGAATCTAGCTGTAATAAAACACACTCTTTTTTTTAAAAAATCAACAATATTGCCATCCATACCAGCAAAAGTGACTT
This sequence comes from Chelon auratus, assembly GCA_030220025.1. Lineage (NCBI taxonomy): Eukaryota > Metazoa > Chordata > Actinopteri > Mugiliformes > Mugilidae > Chelon > Chelon auratus. The sequence goes on from JASGAT010363602.1 coordinate 14,525, forward strand.
TAAGTTACAATCTAAGTTACAATTTAGTTGTTGAAAAAAAGGGGATGGTGTGTAAAATGTAAATAAAAACAGGTACAATGACATTATTTTCATTATATGAAATTATTTACCTCTAACAAAAAATAGTTCAAAGATGTCATTGCGTCATCTCATGTAACTCTATCCTGCTCCTGCGCACAAATTGCCAAATCCTTTCAGATGTCTTTCAGAAGTAAGGGTGAGGGGTCACCTCTGAAAGATTGTGGTCTGACCAATCCAAATTTGAAATTCTTTTTGGAAATGATGGACATTTCCACCATCCACCTTTCCACCAGAGTTAGAGGGATAACCTGGCTTGTTATCAGTGCAAAGTTCAAAGGCCAGAATCTGTGATGATATGGGGGTACATTAGTGTTAATGGCATGGGTATGCAGGTTATAGAGCAATAAATGCTGCCATTCAAATGACATGAGAGCAGAAGCCAACGCTGAGAGCAGAGTTGGCCTGTAAGAGCGTGCATGACCTCCTGGAATCAACAAGCAACTCTTGGCTGTTTAGATCTTATATCATACCAGTGGTAGTTAATATTTGTGCTTATTCTGGTTAATACAATTTGCTTGTGAGCGTGTTTTACCAAATGTGACATTTGGTAAAAATCTGAAATCATCAGCATGACTCCATGGTAAATGAGTGAGTCCGCAAAGCAAGCCTGCCGCAGTCAATATCAGTTACCCACCAAAAACATATGAATCGAAGAATATGACAAAGAAGGCCCTGAACAGTTGAGCAGCTGAGTTTAAATTATTAGAAAGTCATTCTGTTTTTATTAACATTTTACAGCATCCCAATTATTTTAAAAATGCACATGTAAAGTTGAGTACCATTTTCTTTACACTAGACACAGCTCATGTGTTGGGATTAAAGGTAAGGCATTAAAGCAATGTAGCAATAAAATAGAAACAAGGGCAAACTAGGATACAGTTTCAAATCACACAAGCACTGATAACTGAACTTCTAGATATTGTAAACCTTCACTTTGTAACTGGATCTGCACATTGTGTTAGGTTTGATTGCTCATCTGTCCCATTTCTATTCGAAAAAGCAGGAAAATAAGGAATATAATCCAAATTTTCTTTCCATGTCTTATCCACTGGGCTATTCTGACCTGTGCAAGAACTCAGATGTTGATGTGTCTGGGTCATTTCTTGGGGCTGCTGTAATGTCCTAGAGGAGAGCCTTGAACGTACGCAAGGACAGCACTCTGCAGGTAGCTTGCTCTGTGGGCCTCATCCTCCCTCATCCTCTGGATCTCAGCCTCCTTCAGCCGTAACTTCTCCAACATGGAAGACATCTCACTCTCCTTGTCGAGGAGCGCCTCTCTGTGGTTACTGCTAAGTACTACAAGACAATAGGCCAGATTGAAAAAGTTATACAAGAAAGCAACACAGAAAATATTTCAGGTTTGTTTTAGTCTATATCCTGCATCAGGAAATGTATATTTTTATAAATGAAAAAATATGTAAAGAGAATAAACAGAAATGGGGAGGGTGTACCTTTAATCTCCCTCTCCAGAGCACTGATCTTTTCTTTCAGTCCTGCCTGTGCTGTCCTCTCTGCCTGTAAATGTCCAATCTGCTCCTGCAGCTCCACTCTTACCCGGCTCACCTCAGCCACCTTCTCCTGGTCTTTACCCGACAGCTCCTGCAACAAAACAGCGACTGTTCAACGCCCTTTACTTACAGTATGACTTCTGGTGGCATTTCAAATGAACAAGGCTGCTATGTATTGCATACATTTGAAAGACTACAGCCCTGTCAAGACCAGGTTGAGGCCACTTCAACAGCCAAATTACAATGACTGACTTCCTGTTGTTTTTAGAACACTGGAAAATACCAGGGCCTTTCACCCCATGCAGAATCTTTGACATGTGTCCAACAATATGGAAAAGTTTGACCTAAATATAATGTCTTTACCCTGTGGCAGTAAGCAGACAAACTAGACACAGATAGAGCTGGGAGCTTTTCAGCCACTGAACCACTGGGATGTCTGTGGGATGTCACTTCACATGTTAAAGTGAATCTAATAACAACATACAGCATTTGGCAATGCAGATAGATGCAGGTTTTCCATAGCTATAATAGTGTGGCTGGTATTGTGTGTGCATGTGTGTGTCATCGTGGCATAAGTGTGGTCTTGGAGACACTGTGAGTCTGCAGTGGCGGGCAGATGGTGGGTCCTGACCTGTTGGAGCTCCTCTATTCTGCGCCGTAGTCCGTCCATCTCAATACTCTGCTGGCTGTTCTTGGCCTGTAGCTCGGAGGTGGTCTGTTTTTGCTGAGAGCAGTGAAGCTGGACCTCCTGCAGGGAGGAACGCACCATGTGGAGCTTCTCCTCCATAGATGACACATATTCCTGCTACTCAGACGAAAAAAGATGGAAGGAAAGCATTGCATGAAAGCCATTCTAATGTAAAATGAATGGTTTGTGAAATGTCTTAAAATACAGTAGTAATGTAATGTGGTAATGTTTATTTTCCTGTTCCAGTTTCATTAATGACAACTTTAACAGCTCAGTGTTAGGACTGTTAGTGTCACCATCACACATCATCATTGACAGAAATTGACAGGACATTAAGGGATGGGATGAGACATTACTCTGATTGTGACTTTGTACATGAAAGCTGAATAAAGGCTGTTTGATGTCTTTTGATGAAGTGCATAAGTGAAAACGGGTTAAGAGTAAAGATGTGGATACACTAGTGTGCTGTAGATGCAAGAGTCTACGACAGACAGTGACATGCCACTACCCTGTAAGACAACTTAAATTAAATGTATGACATCCCTTTGACAACATAGCAGAAGGCATGTCAACTCTCCACAAATAAAGATATGTTAGTAGTAAATTCAATTTCTTTTTCCTCCACAATTACTCTATATCATGTTCACAGAAATAGTCATTATTTAATTATTTAATGGATATCAATTAATATTTATTTGAATGCAATGCAGCAGTCTTATCCATAACATCTTAAATAGCTGACATTATAGTGAACAACAGTATCTCATAAAATTAAAGAAAAAACCCAAAGGAAAAGAATTGTCCTTGTTTGGACATTTGGACATTTAGGGCATTTTAGATTCATCCACAGTGGAGTTGAGGCCTGTAATGTCATCTGCAGTTAGGTCCTCCTGCTATTCTTTACATACTGTAGCAATATATCAAAACACAAGGAAACAAGACGCAACATTTGGTTGGCCTCACTTACAGTATTTTCAAGACGCTTGAAAGATGGATTTAAAGACATTTTGAAAGCCTGTTAAATTCACACTAAGGTAGAACTGTATTGGCAGATTCTGACTGAATCATTTTTTTAACCTAGATGGTCTCAACACAAACAAGGCTCAACATAACAATGCATGGAAAACATGAAGAGGATGCAGAGCCTGCAACAGGGAACAGGGAACAGGCAGCAAGCTGCGCTCACCTGGGTTTTACTTGTGGACAATCAAAGCATTCAGTAAATATGCAGCAGATTTGTGGCTAGTACAACCATGAGGTACATGTTGACAACTGAATTATTAATTGGAACATATAATTCAACAGCTTGACTTCAGTGAAAGACGTTTTAACCTACCTCCTCCAGGCGCGCTTGAGCTCGCACTCTTCTCAGCTCGTCCTCTGCCTGGGCCCTCTCTGTCACACATGCTGCTTTAGCTTTGCTCAGCTCCTAAAACAGATGGACAGTACTTTAATGCATACGTGTCACATGATCCCAGCAGTGATTTTGATACTGAGCTGCAGGTGATGACACTTTTTTCTGTAAAATAAAGACGATTAAATGGATATAGTTTTGGACACATCATATCAAGTACATATCAAGTAGAGTTTTCACCAACTTTACTAACCCTAAACAACCATTTTAGAGTTGTACTCTTCAGCACTAATAGTTCTATGGTAACCTTGACCATAGAAGAGGAAAATTCCTGGATTGCAAAAGGGATACCAAGTCGTAAATTTAAATAACTGACTGATTTAAATAACATTTGAACAGACAACTTTGTTCAAATGTTAAAGCACTGTTAGCTCTTTCTTGCTTCTGCAACTCTCTTCTCCTCTCATGCCTTATATCCTACCTCCCTTTTCTTCTGTCTCTTTAACTTGCCAGCCTCAAGCAGATGGGTCCCTCCATATGAGCTGGGTTCAATTCAACATTTCTTCCTGTTAAAAGGGAGAAACTTGCCACCTTGACCTCAGGGCTTGCTCTGGGGCATTAAGATTTTAGGTTCAGCAGAACGTTTTGTGACAATTTGTGTCGTTATTGATTTATTTTATTTATTACATACATAAAAGTGGTTCATGATATTAAAAAGTAAAACAAGATAAAATGATTTTGAATACTGTAACACCCTATCTAATACATGGCTTAGAGTACCATTTAAAAAGTTTGGCCAAATCAGCTCCTTGAAGGGGTTTTCTTAATGTTTACTATTACTTTACTACCTCTTTATAAAGATATGATGTGGATCATGACCTGACTGCTGCAATCCCTCTGCCTAAACCCAGCCGAGTTTAACTGCAGAGTGAAGCAACAGAAGCCAACAAATGTTCAGCATTTGAATGGTTATCTGTCTCTCTGTGTTAGCCCTGCGATAGACTGGTGACCTGTCCAGGGTGTACCCCGCCTCTCGCCCGATGACAGCTGGGATAGGCTCCAGATCCCCAGCAACCCTTCACAGGACAGGCGGTCACAGAGAATGAATGTATGAACAATCTGATGTTGTTAGTTTGGTTCTACAATGAAGATACATTAAAACAAATATCTGAAAACAAAGAAAACCCCTTGAATGACTAGGTGTGTCCAAACATTTGAATAGTGCTATACACTGGAAAGTGGAACTTGGCTGATGAGAGATGTCATCCATTAGGAATGTCCCTATTATCATTATTATTGTGTTTTAATGTTTTAAGCATGGACAGTCTGTGTTCTGACCTCTTCCAGATGTATCCGCTGTCCTTCCAGTTTGAAGATGCGCTCCTGCAGAGCTTTCTCGCTCTCTTCTAGATGTCGATTGACATGCTCCACCTGCACAAGAACAACATTTTTTGGCATTTTTTTTCCTGGGGTTTAATTGTGGATTTAATATTGAATGTATAGATGAATGTATATCTATGTGACAAAGATACTACCTCTTTCTGGTGGAGACTGTCCATGTCCTCCAAGACTTGCTTGGACCTTCGCTTTTCTATTTCCAGGCAGTCTGTTAGACACATATGGAACACAGAAAATCTCTGCTGGGTCTCATGTGAGGAAATTACATCTCTTTATGCATTTTCAGCTGTGAATGTTACCTTCTGCCTGTGCTAGTCGCAGCTTGAGCTCAGCTGTTCTGTTGGTCAGCTCCTGCTTCAGTTCAAAGATCTGCTGCTGCTGACACTTACATCTGCGCTCCAACTCCTCCACCTGACAAACAACCACAACTAGGCTCAGAGTACTTACAATGCATTTTGTGTAAATAATAATAAAAATAAAAGTGCAAATAATGCATTCATACTATTTTGAAAAGACATACTTTATTCCTGAGTTGGTCGTTGGTTTCTGTCAGGTTTTGGATCTCTCTGAGGAGTTTTCCTTCTCTGACTGCGTTGTCCTTCAGTGAAGTAAACAGATAAGATTCATTCATTTGTTCAGCAATACACTATCTAAACAACAACATGTAATGGCTAGTAAATATTTTGTTGCAGAATGAAGATTCCTGACTCTTGACAGATCAGACTATTTCTGATGCTTGTGCTTTACCGCCCTCTCAACGTTCAGCCAATCTCATGTCCATAGCCTCTAAAGCTAGAAAGCAATACAACAGCTCTGATTTAACAAGTCAGCTATTTCTCTATGATAATTTCTATCATAGAGAAATATTTGTAATATCTAAAAGTTGGGCCAATGGGTTATATGGGAAGCTTACTTTTACAACAAGCAGTAATACCCACTTTGATAAGGTCAACAAGTCTAGGGTGTAGGCTGAACATATGTCTTCATTATTATGTGACAGTGACATTGTTTGACCCAGTAAAAAACAGTTGATAACAAAAGTGATTTCCCCTTAACGGTGTTTAATGTATTAACAAATATGAAAACTTTCATTAATGGCTTAAACACATATAATATATACAGCACACAAGCTGAAACAATGCAATTTGACTTATTGGAGTTTTCTTGAAGCACATTTTACCAGTCAAGTGGCTTCTTCAGTTCTTAATGACTGGTTGTGAGTTTAAGTTTGCATTTTGTAATACAAACCTACACTCCACACCAGTTATTCAGAACGGAAGAGTTCCTCTGTACCTCTTGCTCTTTCTTCCTCTCTCTGCTCTGCCGTTCCTTCTGCTCTTCTTTCTCAGTCTTCACTCGAGACAGCAGTTGTCCCATGTTGTGGTTTTTCTGTTCTGACAGAGCGAGAGCAGCTTCTGTCATCTGCAACCTGCACAACACAATATATGGTCTGAGTTTTGGAAAAAATGCACCATTTACTCAGCTGATCTTCTGTGTAGATTAATTGCTGTCTTGATTATATAATTTCATTCATTTCACTTTCAGAAAATACTCTCTGGCTCCAGCTTCTCTGATGTGTGTTTTATACTTAACAAATAAGTATGCCAACTTTACATGTTGCCTTTACACTCATAAGACAAGTCGTTGTACTTATGGTGTGGTCAAATTTGATGCAATGACTTTAAGTACTGACAATTAAAAAGAAAAAGTAAAAATTTCAAACTCCAAAAAATCTATCATGAAACACAACATGCACTAAAACAAAATGAAACAACGTTGTCAAGTGTTTTATGAAAAGTATTAATGTTAAACTAGGCATCTTTGACAGTATATCCAATCTTTTCATTGACAGAGTGCTCATATGGCATAATATGGGTCATTCTGAAAGAATATAAGCTTTTAGTGGTGGGTCTATCTGTGTAACAAAGGGCCTGTTCAGACCTTGCATTAAGATCCGATCTAAAGACGCTTTTCTCCACACAGAAAGGCCCAGTCATGGACCTTCGAACCCTGAACCTTCTTGCTGTGAGGCATCAGTGCTAACCACCACGCCACTGTGCCACCCCCCAATAGAGACATCAGCTGTTAAAATATTCTACTGTGCCTCAGATGATGCTGTGGTTTATTTACATACAGAGCGCAAAATTGAGATCGGATCTGGAGAAGCATTTGGAGAAGCATGTTAATGCCGGGTCACACAACACACAAAGCTGGTTACTTGTGATCAGCCCAGATCTGATCTTAATGCAAGGTCGGAAAGGGTCCTGAGAAGTAAGAATAGCTGTCTTTTTCGGTGTCTGATTAAATATTTAGCATGCATGAGTATTTCAAGTAGGTTCAATGAGTGGAGAAGCCACAGAACTGACAGTGGTCATACTGTTGTCCTACACATAGCCTTGTATGTGACTGAAGAATGGTCAAAGTCACACAATTACAATCATACAAAAAGGACTGTGTTACTCTTCCTATATTTAACATTGAAGAAAGATGAAATCATTACTTAGCAGTGAGAGAGTTGACAGCTGACTTCCTCTCATTCAGTGCTTCCTGTAGTTGACCAATTTGTATGGAGGTTGACCTAACAAGACAGGAGGTTATGAGGCTTTTGAACACAACAGATCGTGATCACTATACATATTTACTGAGTGAAAAATGGATTTCTCAAATACAATCTATATCTAATTATTTATTCTATGCTAGAAATATATCGTGTTATAGCATTGAAGCAGTTTAAAAAGTATGGACAAAGATAGGGACATTTCCACTCACCTATTGGAGCGTCCCAACTCCTCTTTCTGTCTGTCTATGGTTTCCATCAGACTCAGGAACTAAAAGACAGGATGAACAACCATAGTCATGTCCATAAATGGGGTAAGATTCAGCTCAGTGAGCCACTGTGCTTGATTACTACCTCACAGAGCTGATAGCACGGGTATTCACGTGAAGTATTTTGCCATGTGTTAGACTTTATGTTGAAAACCTCTCCACAGTGATTTTGTGACTTCAGACAAAGACTTGCATCATTTGTAAATGGCAGTATGTACACTATCTAGCATCTTCTGGCAAAGAAAAGCAAAAACAGTTTGAAGTTTAGGAACCAAACGTGATTTGAATCTAAGACCTTGATAAATAAAACTAAATGTAATCTCAAAAAATATCCTTGTTTAACCAGCTGGGTTCATTTCAGTCTAAATCTAGATAATTTAATAAGCTTGTGTGAAACCTGACAAACAAACTGGTGCCTATCAAACAAACTGCACAGCATCCATCTGAAAAACAGGATGTGGGCCTTATCAGTATAGTTCTGTATGATTTTTTTTGCTTGAATTCAAGCATTCAAGTATTGTTAATTCCATTTTGAAGCAGTCTGTATAAATGATGTATTTAATTCTACCAATTGTTCATTGGCCACAGTAACACATACACACATCAGCAGATTAAAAGCAGTTAAAACAGAACTGTGTGCTATGCCTTGGGATGATCCTTATTTAAAGGTGAGCGGAATATAACAACCACACAATCTACCCCCCTGTTCTTCAATGACTCTCTGTTATTTCAGCCAGCGCAACTTGATTTCAAAAGTAATCAAGGGGATCACAAAAACTGTGAGTTATCAGTCAGTCCACGTGGATTTGAGTTTCTTAGTCTGATAAAGATCAAAATACGAGCATGTGACAGCACACTAACCCTATCAGGATTTTATCATTGTTTAATGTGAGGGTTACCTGTCGGCCCTTCTCTTCCTTCAGTGTTTGAATCTCTTTGCTGAGGACCTGGGTCCTGCTGTGGCTCTCCCTCAGGGTGGACTGCCTGTCTGAGTTGTGCCCTATGGCCTGCTCTGGAAGGGTTAAAGAAAAATAAAACTTTCACAATAAGGATTATTCAAATATAAGCTATAGTGATAACAGTATTATTAGTAGTCTGTATATATAAGACGAACCCAGTGCTTTGAGTGTGTCACTTGGTATATTATTTCCTGCCATCTCCAGTTGCACTATGCTACTGTTCTTCGGCAGAGCCTCCAGCAAGGACCTGCCACCCAGCAGACCAACGTTGTTCCACCTCAGATCTGTAAATAAGGTCCGTAAGAGAGGCTAGAATGGACCATCAAGCAGTCATTAAAATACATCAGAACAGTAAACAAGTCAGTCAGCAAGAACTATAAACCAGTTAAAAGAAAATAGCACTGTGTACATTTATTCTTCAGCTGATTATTGTGTAAGAGTGAAAAAAAAAACAAAAAAAACAAGATGAAGTTAGAGATTAGAGAAAAATTAGAGATTCTTTGTACAAAGAGCCGGAAACAACAAAGGAAGCTTTGTTATAAACTAAGTTTTAACAAAGGTTATTTGATATGTGAAGAATGTGTCAGAAGATAATCACAGAGAAAATGATAATTAAAAGAAAGAACATTTAAAGATCTGCTTCCTTCTATGCTGAAGGTGGAATAGAAGTGTAAATCAGAAGATGTTTTACATACATTTATGTTTCCTTAGTGACTCATATGTATTTTACTGTTTTGTTCAGTGCTGAAAATGTAACTATTGAAATCTTATTTATTGCTGCGGCAATATACAAACAGGTACAGCTATGAGAATGATGTGGGTCGATTTAACTTAATTTAACCTAATGTAGCTTAATAAATAATCTGGGGACTTTTTACTCAAATTATGATTATTTGCAGTTGCTGTGTAATTTGTATGATATAGCAAATTCAATTATTAACTTGTGTGTGCTTGTTGAAGATTCACAATAAATACACTGTCTGGCCAAAAAAAAAAGTCGCCTCCAAAAAAAAAGGCCTTTAGCTTTGATTACAGCACGCATTCGCTGTGGCATTGTCTCGATAAGCTTCTACAGTGTCACATTTCTCACCAAGATCTTGTATTGATGAGAGAGTCTGACCACTGTGCAAAGCCTTCTCCAGCACATCCCAAAGATTCTCATCGGGCTTAAGCCAGGTCTGGAGTCTGTGGTGGTCAATCCATGTGTGAAAATGATGTCTCACGCTCCCTGAACCACTCTTTCACAATGTGAGCGCCATGAATCCTGGCATTGTCATCTTGGAATATGCCCGTGCCATCAGGGAAGAAAAATACCCAATGATGGAGTAACCTGGTCATTCAGTATATTCAGGTAGTCAGCTGACCTCATTCTTTGGACACATAATGTTGCTGAACCTAGACCTGAGCAACTGCAGCAACCCC
>JASGAT010363618.1:0-28567 GCA_030220025.1 Chelon auratus
GCAAAAACTTTAACCACAACTGACAAGAGTGGGCAGAATTTTAAATTGTATTTGATTCAATTTCCTTTTTTGCTTGTAGCAAATTGCTAAGCAATCAGCCAACAGACCTACCACTTGGATACTGAACAGGGTATATTCTTGCCTAAAACATGTGTTCATCATTGAATATTTGCAGAAGATTTGGTAATAAACATAGAAGTTCCCAAGTGTTCACTTTGATGGAAACAGAAAATTAAACTATTCATTCAACGGGAAACATTTAATTGCATTTAATCGGGAAAGAAATTGTTATTAGAGAGCAGTGTAAGCTACTAGAGTGTGACAGTGACTTTGATTTTTGAAATGTAATGAATTAGTTCTGTTTAAGCATTTAATAACAAATACCATCATGCATCATATACCCTGGTAAAAAGTATGGTATAAAAAATTAGAACCTGCCAAAGCTCACGTGTACACACGGCCTTAGTTTCCACAGTAAAACAGTCTCTCTGCTGATGGGGTGGCGTTTGTATTTTCACTCATATGCAATTATTTGAATGACTGAACCAAAGAGAAACAAAAAATAAATATTGATTAAAAAAAAAAAAAATGTTGTTCCCATTAAGATGTCTTCACGATATCAGCTGTGTCTCCTTCAGTTGTGACCAAAATCACAACTTAAAGTAATTAAGTTGGGCAAAATCAAAGTTTGATCAAAAATCAAAATCCAAGGAGGACCGCTAAAGACTTGGGATCCAGCAAAGTATAAAATGTTTTCTAAGTCTTTTCTTAGTCTGGTGGCCAAAGTCTCTGATCATTTACAGTGGCCCAACAGCAGTCAGCTTCACCCACACTTAGATCCTAAAAACCTGTGGAGCAACATGCAGATTAAAGTTCAGATGCTGCCCAGTAGTTGTTCAGATGCGTAAAAATGTCCAAAACCAAAAGAAACAGGAAAACTCAAGGTGTAACCTCTGTCAAAGGTGCTGAGTTAAATGTATGAGATTCAGTGTTTACACTTGATTTTTTACACCTATGTTTACAATTTTTGTCTGTTTTTCAGGGGGTTGACGTGAATATTTTCCAACGCATGGTCTCTGTCCACTGGTGTCAGAGAATGACTTCTGTTGTGATCTAGAAAATATAATTAAATAATAATAATGATACATAGAAAATACAATTTAACAGTTAACTTGACCTTCGGGCGACCCCCTAACATAGTGGTAGGGGTAACACTGAGATTTCTGTTGCTGATTTCTAGCTAATGAAACAAAAAAAAGTTTAGAAAACAAAAGCAATTCTTAGGAAACAGCTTTAGAATTAGTATGCAGTTTGGAGCTCGAGAGTGATGTGGGAGTAAGGACCCCAGTGATTAGCCATCTTTTTCAATGCCTCATAGTCCTCTTAAGGCAGGCTCTCAGGTCACCATCTAACATCCATCTCATACTCCCTCTCTCTCTTTCTCCCTTTTTCTAATGATGTGACGCAAATGTTAATAAGAGAACGCTTGTGGCAAGGAACGAGAGAGGGAACAAGACGGAAGGAGAAACTAACAGGCTGACATTAGTGGTTGCATCTGGCCCTGAAATGGAAATAACTACTCTAGATTGTTATTAAGAGACAGAAATTTCTCAGATATAAACAGATTAAAAGATGTTTGTGTTAGAGGTCAGCTCACTGGATGAAATCAGTTTGCATTTGTAGAAAATTAGAATAAATACGAATGCAAAAACAATTTATGTCAGAACAATCAAAACCGCAAAAGAGTTTGTGTAGTGTTACTATCATAATAGTAATGTGTGTCTATTGAGACTGTCATTGTGTGACGCTGACACAGAAGATGAATAACTTATCTAATCAAGTGACTGATGAAGTAGAAGAGAGGCTGATTAGAGTAACAGCCTGGGTCAAAATGGAGAAGGTCAGTGTGGATTTCATCAACTAGCTGGATGCCCCCCTAGGACACCACATCATGGATGGCTATCTGGTATAAACTACACAGACACAAGGTGCTAGCCAGGTTTACTGTATGATGTGAAGCAGTCACAGAGCAGACATTTCTAACACAAAAGATTTATTAAAATCCATGTGATGAACGTCATTAAGCAGCTTGGCAATGCTGAGAAATTTTCCATACCTCAACAAGGAGTCTGATGACTAGTTCCCACATTTCTCACTACAGGTCTACACAAACCTCTACTAAAACGTACCAAATAATAAAATAAAAAATGCTTTTAAGGTTGAGACTGAGATAATGCCAGAAATCAGTCATTCCTAAAACGCAGGCCAGCCACTGCCTTTATATGTAATAAGCAGCTAAAGGGAAAGGAAAAGCCATCAAGGGAGACAAGAAAGTATTATAGAATATGCAGCAGAGTGCAGTGTGAAACCTTTACGTATTTGCATGCATGCATGCATGCCCAACACTTCCACTGACTAATCAAAAGTATCTTTCAGCACCATGGACAGCTCCTGTTATGAGCAGAACTGCCCAAGTGCTGAAATTAAATAATAAGTTCTTGTCAGGGAGAAATAAAAATGATGCTTCTAATCCATGTGAGGGTAAAGTATCACTTTGCCAATCAAGTCTGATTTTGTAAAAATAAACTTGCTACTGGGATTTTTGCAAATCTTTCTAATGCATAAACTGCTTCAAGCATGTAAGTGGGTAAGTAGGTCTTGATGGCCTTGTTCAGGGATCTAATAATTCCCCTTTAGTATGATGCCTGGCTGGGGGCTTTTGAATCAAATGTCAACGTGACCCACAGGTTCTCGTTACATAAGGCTAATTTCCATGTTCCCCATCGTGTGCAAGTCTATGAGTTCTAGAGCTTTGTGCTTGTTAGTGTGTATAGGGAAATTTTGTGTCCTGAGTAAACTTGCAAGGGGATATCACACCCCGAGCGATGAACAGGAGGACAAAGGAATGGATGTATAGTAGGAGTTGTGTCCGACTGTGGCCTACAGCAAGTGCAGCGGCCTTGTATAGCTATTTTTCTTAGGAACCAGTTTGAGTTTTGGACCATCGAAGTGTGTGTGTGTATGTATATATACATACCGACAGACAGAGCACTGCCTTTGTGGCTGCAGGGCAGTGAACATGACGATGACAGAGTAGTTCCTGGGTGGGGCCTTGACGAAACGACGGAACTTGTCCCCGTTCATCCGGATGACCGAACGCCGAGAGGACCACTCCATCATTTGGTCAACCTTCTCTGACAGAAGGTTCTGAACAGACAGACGAAGAAGAAAGAAAGGAGAAGCAACCAATTAGAGATGAAACCGAAGGTTACACATATAGACATTTTAAGTTGGAAAATGTTTGACAGATTTTCCAGCTATAGAAGAAAAATGCATTCATAGCCAAGTGTCATGGACGTGATAGTAGTACACATGAAACATACAATCTCCACGTATAAACCAGCTTCCCCACAGTCTGTCTGACCTGAAGTTCCTAATTCATAATTCAACTATTTCATATCTAAGAGGACTCTTGCTATACACTATACAGGCTGCTCTAAAGGTCCAAGGCTGATACAAAGGAAGACATTGCTCTACATTTTACTAGATTTGACTCATGGCCCATATTTACTAAAGCAGTACAAAGTATTTGGAACACAATCAAGCCATTACCTTGCCATTACTTACAGAAAATTAGACCTGTCTCAACAGTCTAGGTTTCTGTGCAGGCACAGAAAATACCTTTTTGTGAACTGTATGAGTCTGCTACTGATTAAATCCAGTCTGGCTCAACTAAGATGTCACTGGCATCAGAACACAACAAATAAACCAGCCCGTGCCCCAGCAGATGTCAATGCTTATATTATAATAACGTTACACGGATATGTGTGACGGGAATGCCTCTGTGTGTCTGTAAATCTACGAGTATGACTGCGTCAGTTCTCAGGACACAGTCAGCACCGTCTCTGGCAAACTTTAGCTCCGAGCTGACGAGTGATGAAATAGTGAGACTGCTGATGAAACGCTTGTTGTTTTCCAACCTCTGCTGATCAAACTGTACAGCAGAAAAATCTGTACAAGAGGCACATTTCAGTTTACACCACCATTTCTTCGTGGACTCTTTTTTTGATCCAGACTGACTAATGGTACACAGATCTGTTTAAATGGCAAAAGAATACTATTGGTGCAAAGCAGCTCTTTTGCTGAAATGCAAATGCCAGATTGGGACAGTAATTTGTGTGAGACCGCCAGAAATCAGTCATTTCTAAAATATAAAATACACATTTCCACAAATACAATGGCTCCCAGAAGACAATGTGAATGCAAGCAGAAAGTCAACATAGTAGTGTGCAACGTGAGAAGCTTAAGTGTCTACACTAAAAAAAACTATTTTGTATTTACTCCTCTGCTGCATTAAACATTAAAACTACTTGATGGCGAGCTTGTTCCATTTTTCTGGACAAGAATCTAACACAATCATGCCCGCCTTATTGTTTACTCATACATGCGTAATTAAAATGCCCAGTCAACCGAGCCAGGCAACTGAGTTTTCCAAATAAGATGCAACATGTTTCACAGGTCTCAATAGCCAACGGTGAACATGCTGAATGTATGCACGTGTTGTTTAGACAGAGGGGTGTGAGATGTAGTGTTCAAGTTCATCTGAGAGGAATGGTAGTTGTTGCAGAGTTTTCACACCTAGAATCAGTTTGCACCATTTTTAAGGTGGAGTTTTAAGTTGCAACTTTCCATCTATCTTTCCATTACCATCCCTCTTTCTGCCTTTAGTTTGCTAGTATTGGAACAAGTAGACAGTAGCTAAATTATTTAGCACTGCGCATCATTCCTAGTGCTAATCGAGCACAAAATCTCTTTCTCCCTCTCTGCTTTCGTTTCTCTCACACACACACACAAACATCAGGTGAAAGACTCGGCTGCACGGGGCAGAGCTGTAGACTAAATCTCTCCAGTAAACTGCCCAGGGACGAGATTGACAGAGACAAACAAAAGCTAAAAGGAGGAAGAGACCAAGTAAGAGAGTGAGGCAGAAACAGAAAGACAGGCACTAGTACACCGTGTGTTTCTTCTGTATTGCTTGTGCATTTCAGACAACACACATTCCTAATGGGCCGTGTATAATGAGAGAGGAGATTCACTAAGA
Source organism: Chelon auratus (assembly GCA_030220025.1). NCBI lineage: Eukaryota > Metazoa > Chordata > Actinopteri > Mugiliformes > Mugilidae > Chelon > Chelon auratus. The sequence goes on from JASGAT010363618.1 coordinate 5,102, forward strand.
ATCACAGCACAAAGGGGTACAACACACCAACACAAACACATTGCCGCATGTCCAGGGGAGGAACAAAGTGCTTTGTGCACACCTTTTCTTCTCCGTCTTTAATTTGTCTACCTAGTTTTTGCCCGTGTGCATTCAGCCCCAAAAGGAGAGCTGTCAGTCCTGGATGCCAATCATACTGGCAGTAATGATGCACTGTGACACACACACACACACCAGCAGACAATAGTGCTGAAAACATACAGAAGAAGTATGTGAGTGAAAAAGAGATGATACAGTAATGGGATAAACAACGGAGAGCACAGCAGCTGCACAGAATAGAAGACTTGCTATTATGTAGTGCATGTCATGAGGTATAAGCTGTCATTTGGGGGCTTAAAATGGGGGGTCACTAAGTCAAAAGTAATAAAAGTTATTGAAAGACATAAAGAAACAGACAAAGACTAAAAAGTACCCACTAGATCCATTTCTTTGGAATTTAAATTTTGGCTTTTACAACATAATATTCGAGATCTTATGTTAAAACTATTTATTAGAGTTACCATAAAGTGTATGATTAGTCTCAAAGACATATAATTTGACATGTTTTAATACCACGAATATCAGTGATGGGTCTTTGCCTGACTAACCCTTTAAACTACTGTAGTGTCACTTGTCAAAGGAGAGAATGAAGCTACAGGTGGATAGTACAGTATACCATTTCTCTCTTGCCAGCTTTTCAAATTAAAATCTTCTCTTTACCACTGTTGGGTTTCAAATGCGAAATAAGAATATTTTACTTTTATTTAAATAGATAGCACATGGCGACGATGACCAATCAAGAAGACAGCAGGAAGTTAAAACTCAAACATTCACACAATAAAACACGAATCTATACAATACAGCTATCCTTTCATTAAAAGGTGTCACACAAACACAAACCATGTACAACACATGCCGGCAAAAAGAAAAAGACAAGTCTAATCTGTCATGCAATGAAGCAAAAATTGTTTGTGGTAAAGGCCTCTGTTACCTTTGGCCTGCAGGTCATTCTAAGATTAAAGGTCACCGAAAAATAGACTGATTTTTCAAGCCTCAGCCCGTACAGATGGCACTTCAGCTGTAGACAATTATTGGATTGTCTTTTGTGCAAATACAAACTCAGAGCATATACAAATAAAAGACCCCTAATAGAAATAAACTGTCTGGAAGAAAAGGCCTGGCTCAGTGTTCAGTTGAGGTAAATTGGGCCATAACTTAAGAATTCATAGTAATAAAATAAGTTATGCATATAAACTACAAAGTATTTATAAAACATCTAAGGAGCAATTCAGGCATAGAGACATTTAAATACCTTATGGTGGACCTTCAAGTGACTCCCACACATCAGCATCATGGTTTCCTACTCTACCTGACCAACACACACAACCACATAAAACGCACCCCAAACAGCCTAGAACCATTAAAAATATTTATTTTCTACCCCACTGAGCACAGAGGGCACTCAAATGAATCACATCTACACTGTGTGCATGTGTGTGTGTGACTGAGTGAGTAAGATGCACACATCGTCGGCAGAGATCCTGCTTTATCCATCTGATTTTCTGTTACTCACTATGACCTCTCTGTAATACAAACGCATTATAGGTCATAGGGTAGGCAGTGAACTGAAACAGTGGCACTGAACCGTGGCTAATCACTCTCCAGTTCTCCGTTTCCTGCTTTCTTCTCATTCTTTAATCATTATGTTCACATTTTAAACTTTGTCTTTAGTTCTTTATTCCACTGTCTATGCTCATAATCATCTTTTCAGCAATTTAATGTAATTTTCTATTTTTTTTGCTATGCAAAGTCACTACGGTGAGCAGAGAGCTGAATATCATGGCTAAATAATGGATAATGGTTAAATAAATAAATCCAATTAAAAACACACACAAAACATTCTCATGAGCAGAGCTAATAAACACCACAGGAAGGAGACACGATGGGCTGCAGCAACTGAGAGAGAGAAATCTCTCTAATGGGTGGAAATAGAACGTAGAACTGATAAAGAGAGGATACAAGCCGAATGGGGAAAGGAAATGGTGATGGTAGAGAAAACTCGAAGACAGGAGGATGACACATGAAGTGTAATGCAACTGACTCATGCACTGCTGGCGATATGGCTATGTGGGGCATGATAGAGAACAGTTCATTTATAAGCCGTCTAGTTACACAACCATAAGCCCCTTTCACACATGCACTGCAGCCCAGAAGTTTTCTGAGTATCACCCAGAGGACCCAAATTCAAACTGGACCAGGCATTAAATTGACTTTAACCTGCCCAGTTGTGCCCGTGTATTAATAAAACAGGAAGAACATGAAGCACTGAAACAGTGCAAAAATATGTGAAATGTCTCTAAATGAATCGATATTGAATTTAATCGAATCAGGACATTGATTCAGGAGATCAGGAGCAATTCCCAGCCCCTACGCACTAGTAACTTGATAAGCTGATGTTGATGTTGACAGATGTTCTTCAGTTATTCAGATAATAAGTTGTTGTCTAGTCGGTCTGATAACCACGTCAGTCAATGCATCCAATAATGATTACTAAGTATTGCAAAGGGTGACCTACACTGCAACTAGAGATGAAAGTCATTACACTTCCCGGTACATGCCAATCCTTTGATATGCGTAGCTGAAGTACATGCATTTGACAACTACTATCAAGGATGACAATTTCTAAACTTGTGTAACTGCATTTGCTTAATTAAAAAGAATCAACTATGGTGTGTCAGTAGAACAAACACTTTTACACCGCTTGAGCACAAGTAAAAGTAACCAAACCAGGCAGGCCATCAAAACAAGCAAGGTCACAACAATGTGACTCTCAAAACACTGAGTGAAGTGCTGCCAGTGTCTGTCTGTTGTCAAGAAGGACAAGAAGACAACTTACAAAAAGAATTTTCTGTAGTGACACCGAAATAATAAACTTTAGCAAAAGGTTTTAACAGCTCATTCATAGCTGCTATTCAGCCATTCTGTAATCTTGACCTATCAGCTCTCCACACTTTACTTTTTATACTGGTGTGTTATTTTCATTGTGCCACTTGAATTTCTCCCTTTGGTTTTCACTGCTTCAAAGAAGCTAATTCTTTTGGCATTTCAGGGAAGCTAATTCTTTTGGCATTTCAAGTGCACAGAAGAGCAAAGTGTCATATATTTTCCTGTCCTCTAGAGTCATTGGAAAAGTTGTAAACAACAAATGTAATGGGTTGTGTTTTGTGGCTAGCTTGTGAACATGCATATGTTATGCTCCCCAGCGATGATGGCATGGTTAGAGGAGTGGAGGTTCAGGCTGAACTCGACACCTGAGTGCGTTTGGAAATCTCCCCTGTATTCTACTGTATACGTTTGTTTGCCTACGTATGCTGACTGCAACACTGCTCGGTAGAGCCATTAGTGTGGGAACTCCCTTGGGGCACCTTGAGGTGCCCTGTAATGGATGGGGACAGCCAGCTGGAGGTTTGATCTGGGAACCTTTCATATTAAAAAGCTAACAGCATTTGTTCAATCAACAATCCCTTGCTCTGGGCATTCGCAACCAAGATCTATTTGTAAGTGAATGGGCCACGGTTTTGGCCATCAGCCTCCTATACAGTTTCCTCCAATTCCCCCATTGAAGGGGGGATTACTGGAAATTGGCTTCTTATAACATGGAACAAAGACGCGTCTCACTCCCACACTCTCTCCCTCACACACAAACACTGAAAGAAGCACATTGCCCTTTGTAAAAACCAACAAAACTTACCAGCAAGTCAATTTCTGGTAATCATAGTGTCCTTATGATGACTTGGGGACTTTGTGTATTGTGCTACACCAAAAATGCACGAAGCACACACACACACACTAATGCACAAAAGAAAGCTCAGGAGGGTGGAACAAATGAGGAGGCAGTAAAGAAGCAACATTACTCTGAGGTTTATTTTTATGATCTTTTACAAGATCAGTGCGGGCATTAAAGTGGTAAGAGGAAGAAGGTGACTGAGAGGTTAAAGAAAGTATGTGGTTTAAACATGCACACGGATGGGATTTAAAATAAGGCTGTATGTATAATAATAAGTAGAGGAGTTGGGGAATCAGTTATCAGGAAAGCAGTAAAACAGGAAAACAAAGGAACTATATGAATAAAGTAAGGGTGACAACAAAGTACTGGGACATGAAGACAGCGAGCAGTGAGGCAGATGGACATGTGAGAGCTGGACCAGAATGAGGAACAGAGTTGTTTCCACACCAGCACCCATGATGCAAACATGCATTTTGCCTCAATTTGTTTGTTTTCAAGCAGCATCACACGAACACAAAGACAAACCCCACTGGAGTCAACCAGTGAGATCATGTGAACATGTTTCCTGAATTTACAAAACATACATGTACTGTATTGGCAGCATGTCTGGGTGAGTCCGTCTGTCCGTCAGTGACACCGTTTCAATCTCTCACCTCCACTGAATCAAACCGACAAGCTTTCTTACTGTCGGCTCCTTATTTGTCAGCCCATAATCTGTGATTCCCAGAAATATCATGACTTGTCACTGGAGGGGTTGGGGGTGGGGATTTGTCAGCTTATCTGCCTAATAACAATTATTTGAAATAAATGCATTTTTCTCCTGCCTTTGTCCGTGCGTCTTCCCAGCCGTCACCCTCTGGTGATTTTATTTTATTTTATATCTTTCCCCATTAGCGCCAGCGGTCGTGTCTCTCAGATGCTTACAGAATATCTAAAGATTTGCTTTTTTTGCTTCCAGATTACAGCTACTTTCTGAACCTCCCAGGCACATGGTGTGACATTTTAAATCTTCTGTCATTTCCCTTCCCTAAGGCTCCTGTCAAAGTCTTTTGTTGTTTGTTGGTTTAGATTGTCTGCGAGTTTCATCAAGTTAACTTTTTAAAAACTTCTTTTGTGAGGTTTAAATGCCAGTAAGGGAGGAGATACAAGTCCAATTTAGAAGCTGAAATAAATGTGAAACGAATAAAAAAAAAAAAAAATAGCGTTCAGAACGCTCGCAGGGAGAACATCATATTATAACACAACTCAATTAAGACCACAAACTAAATTAAGACTTTAAAAATGACTGCACTGAGGACCGTTTAGAGCTCTGAGTTTAGATAGCACATTTTAATGTGGAAAAGCTTCTTTATTTTTTCTATTTCTAGGATTATTCCCAGTTGTTCTTTCGAACTGGAATTCCCAATCTGACGTTTATCAGTAATTTGTCAACCGAATGGCTCATTCGCCTTCACAGCCGTGCGTACTTTGGTTCTGGTTCAATTGTTCAAACATATGAAGAGCATTTTAACAGTAAACTGTATGGTACAGCAACACTGTAGCTACACCATTGGTTGGTTTTTGAAATACATCAACAAATTGGTGAATTATGTAATTTAAGCCGTATTTGCAGAGGATAAGTGTTAGCTGGGGACATCATGTGATTTAGAAATTACACCTCCAACTCTAGGTTTTGTGTGACTCATTCACGCGGATAACAAATCTCTGCGTTTTACTCAAATAGTTCATTGTTGTCCCTAATTATGACATCTCTGCTACTTTCTGCTTCTACATTTTATATCTCTACACTTTTTGACAGCTTCAGTTACTTCACAGTTTTGGATAAATAATAAAAAAATTATTATATATATATATTTTTTTAAGAATAAAACATGATGCGATGAGACTGAAACGTTCCTGTGGCAGAACTACCTGTTAGTACTTTAGCTCCACTTTTACCAATACGATGAACACATTAATGCACCACTAAATAAAATCCAACACATCAAAAGATGCTGCCATGCATAGCATCCATCTCATCATCCTTCGCTTTTTTTTCTCCATGAATGGGTTAGCTTGTGTGTATGATACGCAGGCACAGATTGATTTACTTTTTCAAGAGTTTTGTTTGATTCGTGGCTTTTTTTCTGCCTCTTGTCACTTATGAATTATGAAGGATGTGCTATAAATCAAAGTTTAGACAGATGTCTAAAGATGTCGCTGACCCATTCACAAATTTAGACGGATGAAATCATTAAATCAGGCATTAATGTGTCCATAGGCAAATGTGGGGCTGATTTAAATACTGCCAGGTCGATCTTAATGTCTTCCCCATGATCAATAGTCTCATCATGTTTTATTTTTTAAAATATTTTTAGTATTTTAAGTAACTAAAGCTGTCGAAAAGTGTAAAATGTCCTCTGTCATGCAGTGGAATGAAGTGGACAGTAGCTGAGACATAACTATGGATAGTAAATTTGAGTAAAACGAATGCGCCACATGAAACACAAACTTAGGGAGGGTCGTTTCTGAATCACATGACGTCCCCAGGGAAAACTAATCCTGTGCGAAAAGGGCTTAACGTGACCTCTACAGATACCTTCCTCACTCTTTATTTTTCTTTACCCCATCTTGACAAATATCATTTCTCCAGTGAAAGCACAGAGCTGGAATTGCTTTTAAGGCACATCAGTGTATTTTGATTTTGTTATAAAGGCATCCCAATAAAACCGGAGATGGGCACACAGGACAACCAGCAAGTCCAACTGTAGACACAATAGGGAGTCCACCCAAGCAATCAAGAAGCATATGGTCACTATAATACTATCTGCAATAAAGCCAAGAGTAGAATGGGTGAAAGGAGGAAAGGTTAAGAAATAAAGAAAACTGATCATCAAAACAGATGCCAAGCAGCTTCTGTTTGAGGTTAGACATTGCATGAATACTTATGCATGGTTATAGCCTCCAGTATGTTCAACAAAATGATAATCCATGTCAAAAGTGAGTTTTGGCCACTGGCAAATGAGCAAAAATGTTAAATGGCAAAATAGTCCAGGACTTTAATTGCGTTTATTTCCGTCAAGGAGAAAGCTGATTAATGCAATAAAGATTTCATGTGTACCCACGGTTTGCCCTGGCACCATCAACTGGGAAAAAATACAATTCAGTGAAGAAGCAAAATTCTTCCCTTCCTTTCTCTTTTTAGTAGCCAAAAGCATGTCATAAAGGGGCGCATGATAATATGAGTAAACAAACCTGTGTGTAAATTAGTTTCCTCATGAATTTGCAGTTGTGAGAAGTAACTTGAATTCCCCGATGAGCTAGGCAGGAAAATACCCATGGCAACTGGAGAGGCTTACTGTCCTGTACAGGACAATCTCTGACACCACTGAGCCATGCAACCATTCCACAGGGGTGGTGCAATGGATACGCATTCCTAAGATTAACAGACTTAAAACCTACTGGACATATTATGAAAGGTGCCTTTGTTTATAAGGAGCTACTTCTCTAATGCAGGGTAAAACAAACAACTGCACTTTAGAGAGCACCTGGAGTATAGCTTTAGCTTACTTTTCTACCCCAGGGACCCAACAGAAATAAAAACAAAATATATTTCAGACCAGTTAGAAAACCACTGTGACTCTTAAAAATGAAGTAGACATGAATGGAGCCCTGGAGATATGTCAGGTGCAGCAAAGAGTCATTCTCTTGAATTTGAAAGGAACGCAAAGCGAATGGTGAGAGACGCTTCATCTGCTCGACACATTTATTTATCACGATGTAGGGGACATGTTTCCATCAAGTCTGTCTGTGCTTCATTATCTTTACTTCAGCTCACTCTCCCTCAAAATCTGTGGATTGGGCTGAACCAAAAATAAAAAAAAACGTTCATCAATTTGCCGCTCCAGGCGAAAAGATCCACGAGTGTGTGAGTAATCATATCAAATCCAGCACTCTGTTTGTGGTCACATTTTCACTGTGGTTATGTGTGGAATGTGTGAAAAGTTTCCACTTGCCCGAACTCAATTATTCATGCGCAAGGGTGGGGATTCATTTCTGCTTATTGATCCAGTTCTTTATCGTTTTCCTGATCAAGGACCTACACTTTTTTTTTTTTGTTTTACCACCTGTCAGAACAAAATCTCCTCCTGACATTTGACATGAACATGTTGAGCAATAAATGACTTAAATAGCAATATGCTGTGTGTGGATGTGGCTAACACCTGTGACCCTTGTTTTAGCGGAGTATCCTCAATGAACGCAAATAATTTTAAATAATCAACAATGGCAGCAACACTTAATGTGTTGGTGTGCAAAAGCATGACGGCCAAATGGAAATTGTTGCTGATCTTTTATTGCCTATTACAAGAGAGAAAGATGCCAAACAAAACAAAAACAACAGCTACGGTGAGCTTGTTAGATGAGAAAAGGGTGTGCAAGCATCAGACCTCTAGTTGACAAGTTCTGAAGGCAATCATCACGCACTCCCACCATGCCCACAACAGGCCGCCTGTTCACCGCTTCTAATGTCACAGGTATCTAATTGACAAAAGACTTATTTGTGCCTCAAATTTTTAAAACACATTTTGTCTTAAAAGCAAACACATTTCCAATTCTCTCACTCCTCACTTTCAGTAATAGTCCCTGTACGGTCAAACATAAAACAAATATCTTTACTGTCAGATCCTTGCTTCGAGGTAAAAGGGAGGGGCTGACCTGAAATTACTTCAGTTATGTACAACACCATGACAATAATTGGTCCTTTAAAAAAGAATGTTTGAGATAAGAGGAGGCAGACAAACAGAAAAGTACCAACTGCTGATTTATGTGTAAAGTAAAAGACATGGGGACAAGAAGTGTGGACAGACTAAAGGTCATGAAGTTACAGGCCTGTCCAACAACCAGGTCACTTGTCTTTCGCTTTTCTGCCTCCCAGGTGTACTGTGTGACCTTTAAAGTATCTTTAAAGCTGCCATTTGCTCCCTTATATCCGTCTTTTAACTTCATGCGCCTCTCCAAAATGCAGACGGTGCCAGTCTACCTGCAGTGATCATTTTAATAGGCAGAGTGAGGGTCAAGAGCACATTGCACATATAAGATTATTAGAAATTGAAGTGTAATTGGCCCAGTATGCTACTTCATTAGCCTTTGGAAGCTAACACTAGTACTGGGTGCCTAATAACGGTGAGCCTAATGTTCTCCTAATTACCCTCATAAGCCATTCACCATTTGTAATTTGCTTCTGCTTAGGTGAGCAGTCTCACTCAGATTCACAAGACCTATTACAGGTGGAGGAACTGCAGCTTTTCCAAAGACGTCTGAGAATACACACACGCGCACACACGTATATAGTGAAAGTGGCAAAAACAATCTAAGGTGTGCAATGTGGGAAAAGCAGGGATGAAGAGTGCAGTGTTGTTTTTCCAAAAGTAGTAGACTTTAGAATATACTGCATTACATAATGACCACAACCAAAATTCTTTTATTTCATCACGACCTTGGTGGGATGATGCAGACAGACCAGAAAGGCCTGGCGAACAAAGAGCTCTTCTTAAAATGAGCCAGCACTAAAGCTACTTGAGAAAATCTGCTGTCCAGAACCTCTCTTGTTTTACAGCCTGGAAAATGCATGCATTAAAGCTTTACCCCCTGTTCAGTCACTCTTATGCAGAATTCGCAGCAACTGATGTAATGTCTCATCGAATGTCTCACGGCCAACTGCAAAGTGGTGTCAGTCTCACAGGGGAAATGGTGAGCTAGTTGCACTAAACAGATCGTGCTTCAAGCTCAGCTGGAGAGACTAATTGGCTGGTCAATAATATTAACAGCTGGGAAGGGGGAGTGACCACCGGTTGCTCAGTTAAAATGAGGGCTGCAACAATCATTTCAAGTCATGCTCCTCATTAGATATGATCTGTCGGTCATAGTTTTCACTCTCCTAGTTTCTTTCACTGAAGACAAGCAATGTAAACTTTAAATATATTCCAGCAAATGATTTCTCAACTCTGAAAACAATATGGGACCTATTTGGTTGGTTTGTTACATGTCAATGTGTCTTGATCTTGGTGAAGCTGAAATGGAGACCAGGGGCCTCATGTACAAAGACTTGCGTGGATTTCCTTCTAAAACGTGGCACACAGTCAGATCTAGAAGCATTTTTCCTTTGTACATTCCAATCGAGCGTACATGTTGTACCCGACCCCTTCCTGTCCCCGCCCCTTTTAAATATGCAAATTTTATTTAAATTGACTCTGCACCTGAGATTCCCCTCTGCACGATCAGAAAATGAAAACATAAGAATGTGTAAGACGGGAAAAAAGAACTTCACAGAAAGAGGATTGGAGACGCTACTCACTGGAGTGGAGATGCGCAAAAATACAGACCATATGTGATGCGCAAATGCAATTAACCAACATTGCGGCGCGTGGAGGACAGCGTGCCAAAGAGGACATTTTTGCACATCTCCAGTCCAGTGAGTAGCGTCTCCAATCCTCTTTCTGTGAAGTTCTTCTTTTTTCCCGTCTTACTCATTCTCATGTTTTCATTTTCTTATCGTGCAGAGAGGGGAATCTCAGGTGCAGGGTCAATTTAAATATAATTTGCGTATTTAAAAGGGGCGTGGACAGGGAGGGGTCGGGTACAACATGTGCGCTCGACTGGGATGCACAAAGGAAATGTGCTTCTGGATCTGAGCGTGCGCCACGTTTTAGAAGGAAATCCACGCAAGTCTTCGTACATGAGGCCCCAGATGCTTCTAATAAACCCCCCAACTATCACTGAAGAAGCTACTTGGATGAGGGGAGAACATCTTCAAGAAACCATTTTGTGTCTGCTTTGTTTTTTGAATAGAGCACGACCTGGATGACTGAGGACCTTCACAGACATTAAGGCAAACATATTTTTCTAACCACATTCACAGCTAAACACACAGATTTCTTAGACGATCAGTTTTAACTAATTTTACCTAGATTTTATGAATCAAGGATCCAGTGGTGTATTGCTACCTGCTTTCGTCTATTACTACAATGGCAATATGACTGGGTGAAGATAATATATACAAAAAAAGTAGCTGAGAAAGAGAATAGGAGTGAAACTGAGAAACTGAGAAGGAGAAAGAAAAAACAGGTTTGATACTAAATGGCATCTAGCATTTATCCTGACTCCAGCTTTATGCTAAACTGCTTCACTCCCTAACGCTATATTATAGTATGGCTGAGTCTGTGTGTGTGTGTGTGTGTGTGTGTGTGTATGTAGTGTGTGTTTACTGACTTAAGAGTGATAAATAACCTAAGAGATTCATAAAAAAATGACAGAGGCAGACAACCACTTTTCAAACTTCTTTCATGACTCTCTCTGAATGAATATTTTCTGGCTTAATAACCACCGAGGTTAACCACACCCTCCTACAGCTGCATGTATAATGCTGCTCCAAAGCCTCCCAGGTGTGACTGTGTTTGACTGAGAAGCAGTGGAAGAGTCAGAAAGACCGTGGTGATTACTTGACATTCCCTGAACAAATAAATGCTTTCAAAGGCTATGTTAACATAATTCAATAATTCAAAGCCAGTTTGATTATTTCTTGGTAAAGTTTTACCTGACAAGGACTTGCTCTGTGACCACAAGAATACTGTCTCTAGGTCAAACAAGACATTGCACACCTGGGAAAATGAAACCTGCCTCTCGCTTTCTTTTGCCTGCATGTATTTTCTCATGTTTTCAATATGGCAGTCTTGTGGCAGAGAAGCACACGCACACTTGTATACGTGCACATATTTACTCCTCTGTTAACAGGCTTTCCACTAGTGAAGCAGAATGTTTAAAAAGAGGGGGAAATCAGATATCTCTGACAAGTGACATGTTCACACACACAGCATTAGGAAAAGGCCTCCAATCTAGCAACACAGAACACAGTGTGTGTATCTAAGTGCATGTGTGTTTGCGTGTAGACCCGTGAGTTTGAATGCATTCTGCATAAGAGTGTCTGTGGCCTGTGAACCGTCATGGCAACACAGGTCTGTCTGGAAGGATAAGAGTGTGACTTCTTATCAGCCACAGGCCAGACAGACACACAGACTCAGACAGAGACATACACAGTGGAATAATATGCCACCTCATTTCAGCTGTACAGTGTGCAGTGTGCTGAGTGTGTGTGTGTCTGTGTGAGTGATTAGAGGAGAGGCTCTGCTTAATGAGTCACTGATTGAGAGGCTGCTACTGCCATGTTCACGTCATACAAGACCGACAGTAGAGAAAGTTTCGCAAGTGTTCATGACAGTGACACAAGAAAGTTGACTGGGTTTAATTACCTAGAAGACACAGGCTTATTTTTTCAGATCAGACAATGTTTTATGAAAAATAGGAGATTCTCAGTCTTGTATACCATTTCAGTGTTAATGCAAATGGTATTACCAAGACCTGTGACAAGTAAAGGCATAAGGTTGCATCTAATCCAACTGAGAAGTGAGGGACAGGATGACCAAATTATTTGTCACTCAACGCCTGACCAGGGGCCTCATGTACGAAGGTTTCGTGCGTACAAAAACGTTCCGTATGTACTTGCTCACGGAAAAGTTCAGATGTATCAAGCGTGAAATGTCCGCGAACTTACGTACCTACGCCAACGCCATGGCTGGCGTACGCTGGCTTCTACAGATGTTGATCCTTTGGCGACTCTTAGAGGTGATGCCGGGAAACTGTCATAAATGTGAAAACTATTAATCCGACCGATCGGGAGTGTGTCGGTCGACCCTGAGCAGAGCCATGCCAGCCGTGTGGGACGGAATTATCCGCATGTCAGACAGGTATATTAAGGCGCAATTTGTAGCGAGAACCGGTTTTCTGAATGTATTCTTTTTTTCCCGTCTTACTCATTCTTATGTTTTCATTTTCTGATCACGCAGAGAGGGGAATCTCAGGTGCAGGGTCAATTTAAATATAATGTGCATATTTAAAAGGGGCAAGGACGGGGAGTTGCATATTTAGAAGGGGCGTGGACAGGGAGGGGTCGGGTACGCTCGACTGGAATGTACAAAGGAAAAATGCTTCTAAATCAGAGCGTGCGCCACGTTTTAGAAGGAAATCCACGCAAGTCTTCGTACATGAGGCCCCTGCTCACTAAAGATGGGCGATACACAACTGAAGGGAGGTTGGATCTTTCCAAGAGCAATGCTTTATTGTTTGTTAAGGATTGTTTTTCTCCCCTGCTTTGAACTACAATTTGCATGTACATATAAATCACACAGATTTATTGATGCTTTGAAGTTGAAATGCATCATAATGCTGCACAGGTTTTGAGTTTGCCTCACGCTGCCACCCTAGTTTTGTCTAGTGGTCCACCAATAACATGGCGTGTTAAGCGTTCAGGGAACATATGTCAATTTTAGGGAACAATAGGAAATAACCTGGATTACACTCTACTCCTCTGAACTGCTTGAATCGCAGCATGCAAACACATCTCAAGCTTTACCTACTCTAAAATCTAATTCTCAAACTGTGGAAAACAAATAGTGCTAACCTCACCAAGTACTACAATGTATAGTGTAAATTAGAGCATTTATGTCTAAATGTTCTTTATGGAAGTCAGTGCTGGTGGGTATGTACTATAGAAAACTGGGGGAAAGAGTAAAAAAACATACTTGACTCTGCTGTTAACATTACGGATCCAGCAGCAGAGAACAGTGCAAATGCTCACCTTCTATGAAGATGACGTAAAACAACTAGCATGAGCACATGTGATTCACTGTTCCCTCGTGGTTAAGCTCCACCCTTTTGACTGAGTCAAAATAAATGTATTGACTAATGTTATAAAAAGCAGTGTTAGATATATCTGAATCAATTAATAATCAATGTTAACTTAAATGTTTTAAGTTTTAAGTTTTAATGTTTAACAGGTCAACAAAAGACAGAGTGACCGTATCAATATCTGAATGTTACAGAATATTGTGTGATACAAAGGAGTGAATGTCAAGATTTGGTTTAACATGTGTAACTAACATTAGAGTAAATGATGGACAGATGGTGGTTCAGTGACTAAATGACTGCATAAATGACTGCATGGTTTATTTGAATACCTGAGCAAATGGCTAACTAAGCAAAAGGCATTTCAGTAGACAGTAATAATGGACTTTACTACAAAAAAAAAAACACCCTGCACTTGGCTCAGATTAACAGGATTAGCCTCAGAAATGTCAGGAAAATTGCAAGTGTTAAGAGGGCAGAGGAATGCCGCAGGAACAAGGGAGGAACAAAATGGAGGAGAAATTTAGGGAATGGGATGAAAGAAAAGAAAGAAATCATTTCATGACAGCACATTATTATCAAAATGTCACAGGGTGCACAGAGAAGGGTGGCTGATGAAAAAAATAAAGGGGACGTGACACAGGAGGGGAAAGGGGTGGATAAGGGGGCGGCGCGCGAGTGATGGAAATCCTTTTGCCACTCAGAAAATTAGTTTGAAGCGCGTTGGAAAGGGGCGGAAAAAAAGGAGGAGGAAAAGGAGGAATAACAGAGGGGGAAAATGACGTTGGAACGGAGGCCATCAGTCACTGGGAAAGCAGACCTGACACGAGTGCATCAATAATTCAGATAACTATGGCTAATGAGCGAGATCCAAACAAATCACCCTTGAATTCACTGGGAGAACACTAAAACGTTTCGCAGCACAAAATATGGTACCATTATGGCAGTTTTCAGCTGTGGTTGGGTTTGTATTGCCAACATGTAAGTAAAACAGAGGTTGGACACAATACAGAGAAAGGCAGGAACAAAAAAAATAGACTGTGATAAAGTAGATGGAAAACGAAAAAGAAGCAAGGAGAATTTGTTCTCTGCCAGAGCATAACAATGGAAACATCACGTAAATATGAGATAAAGTGCTCCGTCGTTATTCATATGCTAAGTGGTTATATAATTTATCTTGTCTTTTCATAACTTGGAGGACATGGTATTCTGTAGTGTCTTATTTTTAAGGATACCTGAAAAAAGTGACACTTCAGTAGCTTGAATTTCTCCTGAAACAACACTAATAGTTTTTGTATGTAAAGACATCCTATGGCGTAAATCCATAATTCTCTTGCTATGGGTAGTTGTAAATATAGTCGCCTAATTTATTAATTTGTATAATTGTATCTGAATATTATTCCAGATCTGAATTTGTATTGTCAACCATGGGGGTCATAGCTATAGTATAACAAGATTCACATAGTGGAGTAGGGGACATGATGACTACAGCAGACGATCTTTATGTTCCATCATCAGTATCCCTGTCTCATCTCTCCTATAAGTAATAGAGCATGAGTTGGCAGCCCAGTAATACAAAATGAAATTAGCTACTCCCAGCACTCCCTTAGTTTTGCCTTTACGGAGATGGTCCCTCCTAATTCTATAGGCTTTATAATTCTATAAAAAAGGAGAATCAGTGAGTCACCCAGTCTTAAAAAATAAAAAGGTTTTACTGAGATAGATGAGCAGGTTGTGAAAGAGATAAAGCAGCTGTGATAGAAACATCATCTTGACTTCTTCCAAGTAAAGAGACTGTCAGTGTCTTCCAGAACTCCACATTCAATTAAGAGTAAAAAAAAAAAAGTGTAAAGAGTAAAATGGGCTTCTAGTAAACAGATGTACTTCTTAGTAATCATCACTCCTAGATAGGTAAACATCTCTAATGTTAATTTAAAACAAAATTGGTTAGGCCCTAAGTTAATTTTTGCCTAATTAGTCTTGCATCTCAAAAATGTGCCAAAGAAACATACCATTTCTAACAAAATGGATAATCACAGACTAACTTGTTTTAAATTATGTCAAATGCCATAGTAGATGACAAGACATTTTGGTGCTTTACCAGCTCCCACGTTAGACAAATTTCAGAGGTAGAGCTGTTGTAGACAAAGTCACTGGAAAGACATGAGTTGTAGCAAAAATGGCCTGGGCTTAAGAAACATACAGGGACAGGAGGCAAAATAAATAGGAATACAAGAAAGAACCTGCAAGTTCTGAGATCCGTTAAGAACACATATGTGCAATTATAGCAATTATGCTCTTATTTTTCATTATAATAACTTGATGAATAACATGATCCTTTTACTGAATTGCTTTCATTATGTTGTTTCAGCATATTGTTGAATTTAGCAAGGCAGTTCATAATATAGCGTATATTATAGAAGGGAATTACTGGGGAAATGGTGTTTTGACAGACCATCTCTGCTGGTACTGTAAAGTCCACACAGACAGTGCAGAATGCGTAAACGGTAAGCTATTATTTTTTTTTCTCCGATGCACAGGTCAGACAGAAAACCGAGAGTCAATACTGCTTACACAGTGTTTAGCTTCATAAGCCCCAGTCTAAACTCTGGAAGTGGCTTGGATAATGCCCTAAAGGGTCCACCCGGTAGTTTATTGTGCCTCTGTGTGCAGAGGTAGCAGGCTCTTATTATTCCGATCCACTTATTAGACCGGTCCCTGGATGTGATAGCAAGCCCACTACTTTGCAATATCTATCTCTCTGTAGATACACAACTCTCCAGATATACAATTCTCCTTGCTTCAGACTCGGTGCCCTGGACTTTTTTCTCCCCTTACCTCCCCTGACTCCACATGTCTAGGTATAGGAAGTGCTTACACTGGTTCTTTCTTTGTGCTGTGGTCAGCCTTAAGACAGAAACACAACACAAGCTATAATATCTATCTAGGAGAGCTGGGGTGATGAACGAGGGCGTATTGAAGGGATATAAATATTCTTTCTCTCTCCGTGACTATTTCTTCTTCTGCCTGAGGGGCACATAGCAGAATTTTAAAAAAGTAGGGGTCCAGCAATGCTGCCCTAACTTATTTTTTAATTTCTTTTTCTTTCTTTTTTTAGTACAGTTTCTTAGTCTTGGTTCTTCTCAATTCCTCCCTTTCAGACAAACTTCCAATAGGAGGCTTTTGGTCTGCCCAAAGGATAGCTTTAGATAGCCCCCACACTTTTGCCTATATGGGATAGGGAGTGTCTGTGTTGCCCTTTTTTTCTGAAAACGATAATCGATTAACATTCATGCCCACATTACACTGTGATTGGCCTACTATTTGGAGGAGAGAGAGCAGCCAGTGATTGAAGCACACAGTTTTCCCTTTTTGTTTTTTCATGTTGTCCAGCTAAACCTGATATACATGATGGCATTTGTGAGGAAAGCTGCTGAGTTGTAGGTGACTCAGAAGTCAGTTGGATTTACAAGGACACTGGTGTTCTGTTTATAATCAGAATAACAGAACAATCAAAATAAATCTGTGAGCTTTATCAGACACTATAAAAAGAGCAGAACTACATATAATAATTTACCAAAACACCTTGACATTGCTCAAGCCTGATTTGTAGTTTATACAGAAGCATGTGTGAGTCCGTTGTTTGCATTTGGGTCTGCAGGTTTGATTTACAGGAGGTTTGCGTCCCTACAGCTTTAAAATAAGGGGGCAAAAGTCTTTTCTACTCTCCCTCATCCCTTTCCTTTATGTAGACTGGATATAGTTTAAAAATGCATTCATGCATAAGTGACATAAAGTCCTGATTTAATCTGTTGCATAGCTGTTATTCTAAACATGATTAGGCCGTCTTAACAGGACCTAGTCGGAGACAAGATCAAAGAAATAAACATGCAAACTTGTAGTAATGTATTTGCCAAACATTTAAAAGTTTCTGTGCAGTCTTAATTTAACAAATTGCATCTTCCTTTAGCTTAGCACTGAAGCATACAATGGCTGAGGCCAGATGAAAGGGCAGTGATGGAGAGAAGAAACTGGTGAGATGAATACAAAGTGCTGCTTCACCATTTTGTCCATTTCCAGCTAAATAAGATCTTCCTCCGCCTCCTCCACCTCCTCTGCTATAGCCCCAGGCAGGCAACTGGGAAAGTACATTTCTCACATTATAACCCCTCAATATCTCTCCTGTGGCTCATTGAAAGTATGGCTGTGTGTGCGCTTGTGTACTTTCAGTATGTGTGGCTATCTGCTATTTGGTACTGAGTCACACTCTGATACTTCAGGTAGGATGGTCCAAAGTTAATGTTGGCAGACAAAGCATTTAACTTAAGGGTATTAAAGACAGCTGCTTCAATGTCAGACAGGCAAATCGATAATATCCGGATATGTTTATTGAGAAAATGCTCTTTCTGTCACTCATTAGGTAATGTAGAGGTGTCCTTGAGTCGGTCACTGCCTAAAAGCAGACTATGGCTATAATGGGCAGCTCCCCTGTGTTCTTTTATGAATGTAAAGCAAGGCATTGCTAAAAATAAGCACTGCAGATAAAATTTTAATATTATCATTTAAGAGATCCATTACTTTGAGCTATTTACTGCAAGCATTACAAAGTTTGGTGTCAGTCAGCCACAGGTAGTACAACAAATGTCACTAAAGAAAGTTTCTCAAAAGTAATGTGACACACTAACTACACATAATCCGCAGACGCATCAAAATGCAGTCTCAATTATTCATTCACTAACTCATTCAAATGCTTGTCCAGTCATTCTTCCATTCCGCCAGTCCTTTGTTCATCCATTTGTTGACAAATTAAATTCATTCATTCAGATTTATTCAGCTATCGTGTATTTGTCCTCTTTCATTTACTCATTCGACAGGTAGCCCACTCAATTCATTTTCTTTTCATCTGCAAAGTCAGCTCAGGCGTGCTGTACTGAGGAGTTGGTAGAACACTAAAGTTACAACAGTGTTCCATCTTGACCTACACAACACACTAATAGAGCCCAGTGGAAATTCACAATATGAAACCCCTGTTCAAACCCACTGTTGACAGCCAAAGCATCAAACTTTACTTTGCCTTGTCACTGTACTCAGATTAATAGCATGGCTACAACAATTTCCAAATGTAATATTGTGTCAAATTAGCTAACTCAGTACAGTATTTATAGTGCCGACTATAAATGACATCAGGAAAATGAAATGGGAAAACAGAAAATGAGAGTGACGCACACCTTGTCATATCACTCTCTTTTTCTGCACCATCTGATGCTCCCAGCTAAAGCACTGAATGCTGACAAGTACGACTGAATGACTCCCGAACCAGTTGCTGACACCACTTCCTCCGCTGCCATCAAATAGGATCACTATTTTTCTCCTGACAGTGCTGTCAGGAGCCGTACAGGAGAGGATGTTATTACCAAACAATGACAAGGATACCCATTTTTTTCCACCGTTACATGATTCTCATTATAGATGCCAGCAAAAGCGATAAAACCCATATATATATAAAATGTCAGACTTTCAATATAATGCGTTAAAAGTTTAGTCTAAGGCTGCTGTATGGCAGACATCTGAACTGGAACTGGACAGAGGTAATATATTCATAGCCTCTGCTCTCCAGGACTTCCGCAGTCTAATGAACGGCACTGTCCATCAAAATAAGTTATACATGATAAGCGGCAGTGAGAAAAATACATCAGTGACAATGTTTTGTATTTTTAACAAAACAAAATATTGCACACATGATGTTTGCACAGACTGGTCTGCAAGGCAGCTCTAAGTAACTACAATAATAACACTAATTGTAAGTGTGTGCCATTACTAGACTCTGATCTACTAGACTTGTATGTCACTTGTCAGTTCAATGAAATAATCACATGACACAAGCCACAAGAAGGGATGGGAGGCTTCCGGTACCGCAACTCGAAATGCAGGTAGCATGCAGCATGCAGCCATCTCTAGTTGCTGCCGTGAGACTCTCACCAGCGTCGTCTAACCTGTTAAGCTGCATGTAAGTAAAACGAAGCTCTTCCTGCACTCACGAGTTTCAAAATAAAGTCCTTACTTGCGACGACGTGGCAATTTTTAGGAGTAGTGGAGCTAAACTCAAAGCACTGATATGTCAATATTCCTCCTCGCCAAACTGACTTTCTACATATTACTGTAGACCAAACAGCCCACATGAACTACGGTAGCTTGCGGTGCCTGTTCAAGCATATCCGGTTGTGATTTCCATAAAGCTAAGAGAGTGTACTCACAAGGGAAGGCGTTCTCAACAAGACAATGCGAGCTGTGTTTGTTAAATTTACACCACACACGTGAAAATGATTCTTCCCAAAGCTGGATAAACAGATATTCTCTCCGACTAGCTTCCTGCCCATCGCGGCTAACCGTCGCTAGCTTAAACACCGGTAGAAACAACCTGGGCACATTTCACTAGACAGCACTACGATAAAATGCATTCCGACGGTTGAAGCGTTACCTCTTTCTTCTTTTGGCCTCCCCCGAGTGGCGGACATAGCAGCAGGAGGAAGAAAATAGACAGAATCTGCAGGTTAACCACGGATTTAGCCCAAACAGGCGCCATGACGGAAGGATGCTCTGACTGCGAGACACGTCTCCGCGGAGTGATTGGATTCTGTGTTGACCAATCAGCGGAGAGGGGCTGTAAAGCGGAAGCCTCTGGGTTTTGTAGTTTTTGAGTTTGACGGAAATGTAAACCACTGGAAAGGGGGGGAAACTATGGGGAAACCCCCTTTGCACTTGTCCTGACGGCCTCACCTGCAAAATGTAGCTACTGAGAACTGAGCACGCAAGCTGTGGGCTGGTACAGATTTATCAAAAAGTGAATAAATACAATTATTTTAATACACAAATGAAGTTTCTCAATATACTGGCTGGATTCAAATACAGAAATAGCATTTTGTGGTTTAGATCGACCACAGACTACATCAAGTTGGCATATGTTTCCCATACAACGCCTGTGAATGTTTATCAGAAATCAGATTAGATTTCAGTTTTATTAGGCTATTTTTTTTATTTTTTTATTTTTTTTTTCAGCTGGGAATGTGTTTCATTCTTGAAATACTTGAAGTAAGTAAGACTGAATGGCTGAGTGAAAATTTTTCCCTGATTAAGTTACCTGTCTGTGGCTTAGCCAGCTATTTGTCAAAAGAAATGTGATGTCTGAACGAAGGCCTGTGCCGGATTTTGCCTCTCTCTCCTATGTTCTGGAAGTTGCAGACACTTGACACAGAGTTAATTGAGGAGGGCAAATGATTTATGTGACATCAGTGGTGGTGACATCTTTCTGCCTCCCAATGAAATTGCACCTAAGCACTTTGTGACTAATGTAATGCAGTACATTAGCTGTGCAATAAATATTACCACTGCAAAAAATGTGAGACTTTTCACTTCTATAGCCGTGATGGTGACTCTATTGGCCTTTGTGGATACTGCAGTTGACATGTGTATGCAGATGTCATAAACCTTTCACTGTAAAGCAAGAAACTATAGCTCCATTACCTTAACACCCTCTCTGAGAGAGAAAGGAAAAAAAGAAGGCCATTAGCCCTGTAAGCTTTACAATGGATATCGTACTGAACTGAATTGCATTACATGTAACACAGATCTTAAGTTTTCTGGCCACTTGATGTAATTTCTTAGCTCTAACCCAGAGGCAAAGTAGAGGAAGTGAGTAATCTACATTCACTCTCTGTAGATATAAAATAGTTTCCTGGCTGCCTTTTAGATTCTATTCTTTCTCAGGTGGTTCATTGACGGTTTCACAGTTTAGCCTTCACATCCAGATGGCAAATAGTTTTGAAACTGCACAGTTCTATTCATATTAGGCAAATAAATAATAATGAAATAAGAAATAAAAGGCATATTCTTTTGTTTTGTTAAGCCGGTGAGTTTTAGTCCTATGTACACCGATCAGTCATAACATTATGACCACCTTCCTAATAGTGTGTAGGCCTCCTTGTGCCTCCAAAACAGTTGTGACTCATCAGAGAATGGACATGGGCCTTCTGAGGGTGTCCTGTGGTGTCTGGCAACAGAATGTTGTCAGTGGGGGCCTTTGGTCTTATGAGTTGAGGGGAGGGGCCTCTGTGGATCATCCCACAGATACTTGATCAGTTTGGGATCTAGTGAATCTGGAGGCCAGGTCAACACCTTGTGCTGTTCTTCATGTTTTTTAGTTGTTCCTAAAGCGTTTTTGTGTGTGTGTCTGTGTCAGGCTGCATCCTGCTGGGGATGGCTGCTGCCATCAAGGTGTGTCATTGCTATGGGGTGGGCGTGCCTGGTCTGGTCTAGGTGGGTGCTACATGTCTAAGTAACATCTACATGAATGACAGGTCCAAATGTTTCCCAGCAGAACACTGAATTGTCACAAGATGATCATTGTTATTTACTTCTCCTGTCAGTGATCCTAATGTTGTGGCTGATCGGTGTATAACCTAAGCAGCAAGTATGAAAAACCAGACTAAATTTGAACGTTTATGTGTGCTCTGAGCACCTCCAGCCTTTGTTAATGGCCCGGTATAAGTGGTTTGTCCAAGAAATCATCATACCAGTCCAATACTTCAGTACTTCTGCACCTAAATAGTGGTGAGAGCAATACTCTTGCAGTGCAGCTGAATGGTGTATGAACATAAGCAACAATGAACACAAAAATTAAAACTATTATATAAACATAAATATTGTCTATTCCAAGTCACCTCTCTCCCCGCTCTTTCGCTTCCTCTCTTTCATATACGTACACACAGGCACACACACACACACATACTGATGAAATGAAACGCATGTCGGAATATTAAAGCCAATGCACCGTGAAACAATCAGTACGTGTTGCGGTCTTGTTAAACCACAGTTCATTCACTCTATAGCAGCTCAATCATGGAAACGTTCCCAGACTTGCTGGGCTTGATGCAAAATGATTCCCTTGGAATTGCCTTGCATGGGTATTGTGTAGAGCTAAAGTTTCTGAACTGTTTTAGGTCTTTTAAGATGTATTACAAATTGCCTCTAGTGAAGGCTTTGTTCAGGCCTTTAACTTCTACAATTTTGCTGTCATGGAGAGCTAGTATTAGGGAGATACTGAGGTTTTGTTCCCTCAAATTACAGACTAAAAGAGATCGTTTGATTTAAAAAAAAATTGCATTGCGTCATTTGTATAATCACTGTGATTGAATGCATATTGCACAATTACCTTAAGATGTAATTCCAGTTGTATATATGTTGTATATGAACGACTGTAGCTGGAGAGATCTTTGGTCGCAACAGTATTACTGATGCACCAATAGCCCTGACTCAATGACTCAAACACCAATCCAGCAAACAAGGGGACACTCCCAGTGTCCCCTTCGAAAACAATAAGGAAACTGATCATTTTCTTGTCTCCATTTTCATGCGACCTGCATGTCGCTGTCAAACTTTGTGCAGCACGGCAACTAGAATAATGTGACCATCCCATGAGCATTCGCTCTCTCTGCAGCCGGCAAAGCAAACAGCTGTGCTTTGCATTCGAGCACAAGAATAAAGCTCCTATCTGATCGCAGCCTGGAGAAGGAGGATCGCAAGCCAGAGAGAGAGCAGAGGGACAGAGAGAGACAGAGAGAGAGAGAGAGAGAGAGAGAGAGAGAGACGGAAAAGCATGTTTAAGTGAGTTGCTGCCAATGCACACCTGCAGCGTGGTTAGTTAGAGTAGCTGGACAGCTTAAGTTATTTTATTTACTTAAGGTATTTTGTATGGGTGCAAGGTTTAAAATATGGGGAACAAAAGGGGCAAATGTAAAAAAAAAAGTTTACATGAAATAAAATGGCGTATGGTTAGTACTCTGTTTTTGAATGAAAAAAAAAACATAACTGAAGTAAGTGAGAGAGATTCTGTTGAAGCAGCACTACAGTTTATGGTGTTTTAAAAGAGAGAAGAGAGAGAAGAAGAG
>JASGAT010363622.1:0-15696 GCA_030220025.1 Chelon auratus
CTACTGTACACGCCTGTGGGGGCAGTGCTATGATCTGGGGTTGCTGCAGTTGCTCAGGTCTAGGTTCAGCAACATTATGTGTCCAAAGAATGAGGTCAGCTGACTACCTGAATATACTGAATGACCAGGTTATTCAATCAATGGATTTTTTTCATCTCTGATGGCACGGACATATTCCAAGATGACAATGCCAGGATTCATGGGGCTCAAATTGTGAAAGAGTGGTTCAGGGAGCATCTAATTCGAGCCAGCTTTTCAAATACCGACCTGATATCACAAGCCAGCTGATACGGTGTTGTGATCCACGCCTTGCCTGTCACCTTTCGTCCATCTGGCAGCTCCACAGTAATGGGTTTGCTGTCTGCGGCTTTCTTTGACAGCAGGGCATCGCTCTCCCGCTTCAGCTCCTCATACAAGCTGAGGCGCTCAGAAATGTATCCCGGCCAGGGATTCAGCTACAGCGGGAAAATAAGGAACAAAGTCAAGAAAGGGACTACACTTCCGAAGTATTCATTTCTCATATAAAAAACTCATTTGTGACAAGTTATATCCCTGTCAGTATGATGGATGAATAGAATAACTTCACCTCTTTTACTCCTCCATCTCCTTGTCCCTTGTCTTGCTTCTTCTCCTTCTTGTTCCTGTCACTTGCTTTTGTATCTTGGGCTGCCACCTGTTAACAAACAGGAAGGAGTGTGTTTCTTTAAACGTACAATGGGCTTTTATTACCATCATGTTCAGCAATCAAGCATGCAGACAGAGCAACACTGAGTGAGGAGCTATTTCTGGAAAGGGGGTGGGGAGGTATGGCTTGTCATTTGGCTTCACTGGACAGAGGCCCGCTACTCTCTATGTTTCAGCACTTCTACTACTGCTCCCCAATCATATTACAAATAAAATAATATCCCAGACTTTAATAGCACCTTATTATCAGCTCGGTTGTTTGTCTGCTGCGCTTTGTTTGCGTTTTTCTCCGGAGCTTTGCCACACTTGGCTCCTTGCTGCTTCTTGCCCCGAGCCTCCTCCAGCTCCAGCTCCGCCTGCAGACCCCGCCGGAGGTGCAGCAGCCGGTACCTGAGCTTCTCATTCTCTGTCCGCAGGCTCTCCAGCTCCGGGGAGACGACCGCAACACCGGCGGCGTCCAGCCCCTGACTTAGCCCATCCCGGAGAGTGGTTATTTCCCTGGTGAGGAGCCGTATTTGCTCCTCTTGGTCGGCTAAACGTGCAGCCAAGCACTCCGCCATCTTTAAATGACCACCAATGACCGCTAACTTCCGGTGGTGATGGTGTGGAGGGTAAATATAGAAATTAAAAGCCTTGACCCAAAATTAAAAACAGACAAACACAAGTTAATTTAATCTGAATTAGACATGGTTTTTTAAAATTCACGCTTTGCAATTTTTTTTTACAAATCACAATTCAAAGACGACCGCGCCTCCTGTGGGTTGCAGCAACGCAGCATCGCCACTAGGAGGCAGCAACGCTGTCTAATAGATTTTGACGTCATCCGTACACTTCACTGCAGCGTGCTGACATCCCTGACGATCAGCAATGTAAACACTGACCGTTCATTGATGTACTGTGGATTAGCCAACAGGTAAGTGTCAGCTGTTTACAGATGTTTAAATCGGCCCGAATATGTGCGAGTCATTTCGTGTTATTCCCGGCTAACGGCTGAACTAAAATACATACAGTCGTTGTTTACATACGAGCAAACAGCATAACGAGTGCTCGCTAGCTAGCTAGCTTGCTAGCTAACCAGAACTTATGTAGCTAGCAGAGTAAACAGTTAACACCCAGTCCTCACGATTTCGTTTCTTACCAGGACGTCATGTGCATATCACACGAGTTTTAACAAGCATACCTGACATTCAGTACATATTTGAGATATATCAAGCGACAATAAAACAGTAGCTAAACTAATTCTTACAAAACTTACATTTGGTTGCGCTGCTCGAGAAATATAGTAGTCTGTAATAAACAAATAGCAAACACATAGGTAGAGTCACATTTACTTATTCATTTTTGAAGCAAAATAGTGTAATAGACGTGTATTCCCTCTGAACTTCCTGTAGAGATGTGAAGATCAGATATCAACAACATACTGATTTTATTTTCCAGCTTGGACCTGCTTGGGGAAAATCTCATGTTGCTGTTGCAGCATGGCTTCAACTTCCGGCTTTGCTCCACCAAAACTGGCAGACTTCATCCTCACAGAGCGGCTGGGAAGTGGAACTTATGCCACAGTCTATAAAGCCTACAGGAAGGTGAGTCAGTGGAGGAGTAAGGGCAATCAACAGCTTTTGTTGACATTATTAGATGTGATTTAACATTACAGCTCAGACTAGTCCTGGGGTTTGATATGAAAGTTTAAT
This sequence comes from Chelon auratus, assembly GCA_030220025.1. NCBI lineage: Eukaryota > Metazoa > Chordata > Actinopteri > Mugiliformes > Mugilidae > Chelon > Chelon auratus. The sequence continues at coordinate 2,376 of JASGAT010363622.1, forward strand.
TAATGCCTGTGATGTTGCAGGAGAACAGTCGAGAGGTGGTAGCAGTGAAGGTAATTCGGAAGAAGACGCTAAACAAGGCTTCTACAGAAAACCTGCTCACAGAGATTGAAATCCTGAAGACTGTGCGCCATCCTCACATAGTCCAGCTGAAAGACTTTCAGGTTGTCTCACCTATAGAGTACAGTACAGCATGCTTACATATAAATGGTTTAGAGATTTGTTTCCCAAAGTATAAACAAAATACACTTTGTACCAAAACCAGGAACACTGGTTTTGCTTTCGCTTTCACACTTTCTCTGAGTATCTCAATTAGTATCTAATTCTCTTTCGTCAGTGGGATGCTGAGAATATTTATCTGATCCTGGAATGGTGTTCTGGTGGGGATCTCTCCCGCTTCATTCGGAGTCGCAGGATTTTACCTCAAAAGGTGGCCCAACGATTCCTCCAGCAGATAGGTCAGTCACTGGACTGGTTCTGTCTACTTAGTATAATAGCAAATAAGTGTTCTTGTAAAGCTTTTTTATGTACATTTTGTTTTATTCCTAGTTGTGTGCCATTTTGAACGTATGTGAAATTTGAGGAAGTGATCCTCATGGTAGAAATCCCATTTACATGTTGTTGTATTTGATGTCATTTTCTGCTTAGTGCTGAGATTAGTATAATTAGTAGCAGTGGGTGTAATCTCATTGGGTTACTCTATGTGTGTTTCCACCCAAACAGCCTGCGCCCTCCAGTTTCTTCATGAACGAAATATCTCACACCTGGACTTGAAACCCCAGAATATTCTGCTCAGTGGCTCTGTCCTAAAGCTAGCAGGTGATCTCATGCCCGCCCACACAGTCGAATCAAAGAAACACATGTTGACTTGCATGAAATAACATTAGCAGTGTGCCAGACGCATGAAGACCTGAGTCACTGACACGTTATTGTGCTGTTATGTTTGCAAAGCCAGAAATTATTTGTACTTCACAGACCGCCTTTACCTTTTTCGTGTTGTGTATATATATATATCAAATGTGTTCAAACTGTTTATTTTAATCTACAGCTTCAAACGACACTTTTTTTTTTCACATTTTAGACTTTATGCATGTCAGCTGGTAGGACTACAACATAGTTTTCAAACAGTGTTAGGGGGATGTTATCTGCACTTTCTCACAAAGAACATGCTGTTTACATTATGTCTTTTTTTCAGACTTTGGTTTTGCGCAGTACATGTCCCCATGGGATGAACAGAGTGTCCTGAGAGGTTCTCCTCTATACATGGCACCTGAGATGGTGTGCCGACGCCAGTACGACTCCAGAGTGGATCTCTGGTCTGTGGGAGTCATCCTCTTTGGTGAGTCCTGTGTGTTCACTTCTTCATATCTGTTGAATGTGCCTTAAACACGATAAACACCCTGCTTTAGATAATCTGTTAACTGTAACCCATCTTGTGTCTTGTGCAGTTTAGTGTGTAGTCCTCTTTAATAATTCAGTAACTGTGTAATAATAATGCAATAACACACTATGTGGAGAAGCTCACTCCCAGCAAAGTCATGTCTTCACTATATATTAACATGTTGTGTATGTTTAATATTATACAAGGGATTTGCGGTAGTGCAAAGATTAGATAATTTTATTTTCATTGCTAAGTACTGTAGTTACCTCCGATCATTATTTTTTATTAGTCTAATCAGCATTGTTTGTGTGCACATAGAGGCACTGTTTGGACGAGCACCTTTCGCATCAAAGTCGTATGCTGAACTGGAGGAGAAGATACGGAGCAACCAACCCATAGAGGTAAATGACCCATACACGAGTACCTTATCAGGGAAACCTCTGAGCTGAGACAGTCCCCATCTTTGCAGAAAATAAATATCACACAATACAAAACAGGCATGTAATGTGACACATGCATTAGTTTGGTATATGCACATGTGCAAATAACAAATATTTTGTCCAGTATAAATAGTGAAGTAATGTTACATCGACTGGATATTGCAAAATATCAGTATGCCAAAGGCTAAGTACAAGTAAATATTTACTTCCTTGACACTAACACTGTACTAGCAGGGTGAAAAGGTTTTTATATATATTGTACATCTGTCATCAGATCATCTGGAAAACCAAACACAAGTCTAAATGCAAGAATTCTTCTCAAAGTATGTCCTACACACTCTCCATGATAGTGAATTTGAGCTATACAGTTAAAGATTGTCTCAAATTCAGTGTTAAACCACTAGGTGGCATACTGTCCCTCTAAAGGAGGACAGGCAATTAGTGAACATTAGAGAAACAAACAGGTCTACAGTTTGTTTCTTTTAAATATTGCAAATATACAGTTGGTAAAAAAACATAATTAATTAAGTTATTAACATGAAAGGATCCTGAAAGGACTATTTCAGTGCACTAAATAAGACTAGTATATAAAAATTTAATTATGGGTCCGTAACTGATAATTAAAATTGTGCATCAGTCTTGTCTGTGTTAATTACTATCGAAGCAATTTAAGCTACAAGTACAGTACTTATAAATGATGTGAGACTTTCAAAACACTTGAGCTCGTGTGTCAAAGATTAGGTTCGGTCTTAATGGATCCCATTAGCACATGGACTATTGTCCAGGGATTTACATAGACCGTTTAAAGGTCATCTTTTGACTGAAAGTGGTGATGTGGGACTAGAGTGTCTGTGGCAACAATGTGCTGTCCTTTCCCCTTGGATCGTCCTGCGGACCGGCTGCAACACAATAAGGTTATGTTTTGTGCATCAGCTCCCTCCTGGGGCCAGAGTATCCAAGGACTGCAGAGACCTTCTGTTGCGGCTGCTGGAGAGAAATCCAGATGCCCGGATCACCTTCGCGGAGTTCTTTACTCATCCATTTGTGGATTTGGAGCACATGCCAAGTGCAGAGAGTATAGTGAAAGCGGTAAGTGGATACGAATTCTCTGGAGTCCCGTACATTATGTGTGATTGACTGAGCAAATGTACACATGTGTTAGTAGGTTTGGCCCATATGTGTGGCCCACGCATGCACGGATAAGCAGTGGAGAGTTGTAGTAGTTCACGTTCAGCGATACCACTTTCTGTTTCCCCTTTTCAGAAGGAGCTGGTCCTGCAGGCTGTTCAGAAGGACCAGGAGGGGGACAGGGCCGCTGCTCTCTCTTTTTACTGCAGTGCTCTTGAACACTTTGTCCCTGCTATTCACTGTAAGACCAACATCCACTCTCATATCCTGTTTGTGGCTTAAGCCCTCCAACAATGCGTCACCTCACTACATGTTAAACCAGAACATTTCCTCTCCGCCCTCCTCAGATGAGACAGACCGACAACGTAAAGAGGCCCTCAGGCAGAAGGTAGGCCTGAAAGCTGTCCTCGTGATTACATTTGGATTTGTTTCTTTTTTTAGATCCCGTATATAGTCCAGTGACTCTCACTTGCAGTGATATCTTCCTTATGCACACCATATGGCATATATAGAGGAGATAGGGAGCATATGGTGTGGTTGATGTAATTAGTAAATGTAAGAGTCCTTTTCACAGGTCAGCCAGTATGTGTCCAGAGCTGAGGAGCTGAAAGCCTTGGTAGCATCGGACAACAGACTGAGCTTTGAGGAGGCCCGAACATCCAGGGATGTCCTCCGAGGTAAAGAACATGGCTCATCATCTGGCCAAACATGCCTGATCTACCTAAATGAGTATCAGAAGGACCCAGTAGGACGTTATGCTATCAAGTTTAGACAGGTAAACAATAAAACTCAAAGTAATATTTCCTCTGTGTTCCTTCTGCTACAGAAATGTCTCAGAACACGCCACGACTGCTGGCTGCTTTGGAGATAGCCTCCACTGCCATTGCTATGGTAAGAAGTGTTTATTACTGAATGATGAGACTGCTGTAGAGACAAAAGTAGGGTGAAGCTGAAATTACAGAACAGAAAAACACTAACCACTGAGTACAAATCAAGCCCCGTTTTGTAGATTGCTTTCCAAACCACACATTTTAGGATCTGGTGAAACCGTCATTTATATTTTTGGTGTTTCAGGAATCACCCTCAGTCCTGACAGACTTAGTTGAATCATGATCTTTGTGATGTGATTTAGAGCGTTGTTGTCTCACTTTCAACCTTCCTTCACTTGTAGGAGGAGAGTGGAGCAGATGATCATGAGGCTCTGGATGTGTACCAGCAGTGTTTAGGAGAACTGCTGTTGGCACTAGCAGGTAAACAAATAGCTTCATTTACATATAACATGGCTTTATGGAAATATTCTGTCTTTACGGTTGTTGGCTACTGAGCAACTCTGGTGCTCAGCGCCGACCGCGGTGTCTTTGGGCAAGAGACGGTTCGAGGACAGCTTGTAGTAATTTGGTGAATGTGGACAAAATTTTAACCATCTTGTTGTCCCAAGCCAGATAATCCTTCTGCATTCAGAAACTTCAGCAGCTTTGTTGCCAGAGAAAAAGACTTTGAATGAAAGGTAATTTCAAAATGTACAAGAAACAGAAAGCTTTAGCAGAAATGCAGCCATAGTTGAGGGTAAAGCCCAGAACGAGGACAGTTATAAGAAAAACAATAGAGAGATGAGAAAAGGGTAACAGACATAAAGGGTAGAGAGACTTAACTGTAAACACAGACTCTGGGTACGACAGAGGCACTTTGAGAGAGAGAGAGAGATGGATGTAAACAAAGAGCGACTTAGGAAAAGTGAAAGACAAGCCGATAGAGACAAAGACAAAAAGACAGCGAAGCAATGGACTCGGAGAAAGATGGGAACACTTAATAAGCGGCAGACCAACAAACAGACAGAGGAGCAGCAAAAGAGACTCCACCGCTTCTCTCTGTGGCCTGGCGTCCATTAGACCGGCTTCATGAGCTCATCTGAAAGATCAGCCTAATGGAAGAGGTGGGATAGAGTGATCCAGATGTGGCTTTGAGCTGGGATGAGACCCGGTGCCAGCGCCCTGTGTGTGGTATGAGCCTTGCCATCTGCTTCCCATTCAGACAGCACACTTCATTTATTTGTGTTATTACACACTGGAAACAAATAAAAACTATTATCTCTCTAAGAGACCGGAGCTCCAATCATTCAGTGCGATTCGGGGCTTCTTTTTGACTTGAAGTAAATGATTGTAGATTGAATTGGCCAAGGTGGTGATAAATTGAGTCGATGTTTGAGGTAGATGTTGACAAGAGCCTTGTCGGTAGATCTCTCCAGTGTCAGGGAGCCTCGTTGTGTGGCACAGCAGATACCACCAGGGGGATTGTTTGGAGAAAACATTGGTTCTTTGTTTGGCCAAGAGCTCTTTGTTGCACAGCTTCCCAACATGCCTAACCACCACAAAGCCCTCCTCTTCTCTCCACTTTCTGTCAGTCTGCCCTCGAGAATGACTGACTGTGGAAAACACTAGCCTACATTACAGCCGTTTCCACTCTCGAGTCCCCAGTCTGCTCGCTAGCAAAATGCAATCAAGTAGTTGACCTCTTCTTGAACAAACAATGTGGTTAAGTAGTGGACTTCTCTCCCTCCTTGCTACCCTCATTTTTCTTGTGTCTCNACCCCCACCCCCCTCTCTCGGTGAGCCAGCTGAGCCGCAGGGCCGCAGGAGAGAGCTTCTCCACAGCGAGGTGAGTGGGTGAGGAAGGGTTTCTGGTTGACTGCTCACAGTAGCACCCACTGCACCTCAACTCAAATAACTGATCACATGACCCATGAGCTTTTTTCCAGCATTCACATAATTCATCATCTACAAAACATACACATAGATCACTGTCCACTTTATAATTGGATATTTTTATATTGGCAATCAATCACATGACCACTCGTATGGGAATTGTAGTTCCCCTCAGCTCTAAGTGTTATAATATAGTTCAGTTGTACTCTTTTGAGGCTTTACGTTTTGGTTCTCGCCTTACCACTTTAATCATGGATGTTTCAGTCACAATAAACCACTAGTTTTCAACCCAGTAGCTCTACAAACAGAACACTACAACCCAATGCCAAACAGCTGAGAGACAAAGCTAGCAGCTCGCCGTTTAAAGACCCGTACTGCCCTCTGAAAATCAACAACTAAAATGATCTGAAACAATTAGAAACCACGGCCGGAGAGTGGCCAGAAATGAGTCTTAATGAGTGGTTATGGTGCTGCTTACCTTACAGGTTTGCCGCCCGCGTCGTACAAAATATTTAAACTAAATAGAAATAAGTAAAGTAACTTGCACCAACAGAGTCCCTTCATTTGTCCTTAATAATAAATCTTTCCTTTAGAGAACATGCATGCTTTTGTACAACAACCTGAACATACTTGAACAGGCTAATTTGGATGGTCCAGTAAAGTGGCTGGCCGTAACATTATGGACCCTGAATGCAAGTGTTGATATTCCACTTTGATAAGCACATACGCACGACTTGTGCATGTCTGTCATCACTGCACCAAGGTCTTTTGTATTTGTGCATTGTTTAGCCAGCGACTGAGTAACAGACAACAGCATTTCAACAACAATCCCCCTAAAGGGGGTTGAGGGACTGAGTGGGCCTCATAGACCTCCCTATTTGAAGTTTTATGGGTACTTGTCTTAAGTAAACTCAGATGCGGCTGTAATAATCTAATGCAGCATTCGGGAGGTGGGGTTGGGGGCTTAGATTGAAAGCATGTGTGTATGTGAGAAGGGCCAACACGTGCTACCATGGCTGGTCTCCATGTGCGTCCGTAACTACTGTAGAGTGCACTTTCCCCTTCCAAAGCTAAAATTCACTATCCTGGCCTCTCATCCATGAGCTGTTGTTGTGATCCAGCCTTTAAGATGACAGTGTCTGTCTCAGTGTCCCTTGAAAACTGCAGGATATCAGTTTGTCCTTGAGACTTAGCTCACCCTCGTAGATTTCTTCCACATTTATTGTACTTTGTGATTAAAGGGATTGTGATTAAAGTTCTGTGGCCACATAAAATTTGGGGGCAGAGCCGGATACTAAAAACCTGTGGTCAAAAGGATTATTTACTGCTGCAGATTGGGGTCTTAAAGGGACATTATGGAAGTCATCAGTTTGTTTTTCCATTATTGTGACCGTCAGATGTTCTTGGAGTAATACCCAAGAGGGCTTACTTTATATTGTGACATAGTGGTTATAAAAGGCGGTATTGGGGATAGCCAAGAACCTTCATGATCACCAGAGGACTGATTACCACAGTAAAGGGCGCCCTCACGCTTGTGATGACAGCAGTTACTACTTGCACATGTGTGCCATATGAAATGTTTTCAGGAAAATAAAAAAAGGGAGATCATCATGATCAGTCTGATGTGATTATGACAGGGAGTTTTGTCCCCACACGTCTCATCGTCGTTGGGCGTCTTGCTGCACGAAGAAGCCACAGTTACGGCGTAAACAAGCACAGCTCCAAAACTAGAGATCTTCTTTCTTTCAGTTGACTCCCAGCCACCGTGACATCAGCGCATTCTGGCCTTAACCCGTCACGTCGACAAAAGACCGACGTATAAACACCTGCCAAACTACACAAAACCACCTGTGTGATAAGTGTCGCCTCAGTAGCTGACTACATTTTGCCGCGATGACACACACAAACACACATACACATAGTGTAATCAAGCAGGTATTTTAGTGTGCTAACATTTGTGTGGTCCAGCATTTGCTTCTTAATACTAACTATAAAGTACAGCTGATGGTAGTATCAGGATAAAATTGGACAAAGTTAAAAGCAAAGGACCTGCCAATTAACATTACTTCTCATCAGTAAGAGACACATTCCCAATGGAAGACAAAGAAACACAGTTAACAAACACTTGTTACCACTTGTAACCTGTAACAGCATTTATTGGTGTCTCTCACCAGATTAAAAGCCTCATGGCCAGAGCTGAATACCTCAAAAAAAATATCAAGGTGAGCATACATTTCAATCTCAGGCTGTATGTAAAGATTATCATATGTCTTTTAGGAGAGTATGAAACTATTGCCGCTTTTTTTTTGTTGATGATTTTAAATTCATACATGTTAAATTTTCAGATGCAGGAGACTCAGAGGGACGTGTCTATGGACCGAGAACCCCTCGCAGACTCGGTCAGAAGCTGTAAGTTCCCCCGCTGTGTTGCGTTAACCGTTCCTTCGGCCATGAGAATGTGGTTTTCATAAGCTTGCAGTCTTACTGATAAGTATCTGCATGGAGGGTTAGTAAGGGAAGGCGGTGGGGGAGAAGCGAGGAATGTGCACCTAAAGTTGCAATGAAATGTCCTTTTCATCGACGTGTTTTCCACTAGTAAAATATGAGCCATTCTCTTGCTGCGCTGGCCACCCTGCAGGACTGTCTGGCTCTTTGATTTGGTTTCTGTGCAGCCTTGAGCAGCCCTGTCCTCTTGTAAAGACTGCTTTGCGAAAGTGGGACTTGGTGCAAGAAGTGTGACCATCTCACACACCAGAGTAACGACAGCACAGACATAGACTTTACTGCTTTCTCATGACGTCCGTATATTTTAAGAGGCAAGGTGTTGAGTACTTATCAAACCCGAACCTTGTAAACAGCATAAATGTAAAGGTAAGTTTTAATATACTTGAACTTCTCCAGTGGTGACCTGTATCAACAAATCCTAATTCCCGGTATTTTCTGGGCTTAGCTTCTAGATGGCTAGTGGATACCTAAAGCCTAGACAATATCCTGTTCTCAGCAAGAAATTCCTGGGGAATTATGAATAAGAAAAAAAATAGGGATGGGGGACGGGCACCAAGGACTCTAGAGGCTGCTCAAGTTTCATGAAGTATGTGGCTTCTTATTCTGCGGCTGTTATTTTAATAAAACCACGCCACAGTCAGCCGTACTAGCTGGCACTGGTCCAACAGCAGCTGTAGTAAAGGGCTGCAGCGACGCCCAAGTCTGTCTGGTGACCTTAGACTACACCAATGTAAGCAGCAGCGTTTTGCTGAGAACCATCACGCTGTAACCCCCGGACAATTTACATTTCAGACACTGAGCCGCAGGCTGTGTTTTGGTAGCCCATTTACAACGGCTCCCCCTTCGAAAAGCACTAAACCCTTACTGACTGAAATTGACATCACATGCAGGATCAGCTTAGGGGCCTAACAGGGCTCGAGTCACGTTTCTATGCACAGGTATTCCTATGGCTCGCTTTAAGTTAATGAAATGTGTTCTGTTTATGTTGGAAATGTCTAGTTTTTGTGGAAGCAAGTGGAAAATGAGGACTCTCTTAGCCTTCAGGATCAGAATTTGTTCTTTGTATGTATTATATCTTATAGAAAGCTCAAGTAATTCTGATGCAGAATGCTCATTACAAACATGTCCTAGTGGGATTTCTGTTTGCTAAACTCATGGGTCCGAGCCAAACTAAAGGAGGGCGCCAAGTATCATGGGAGGGGTGCAAAACACTCTCCGCTTTGATGTTGTGAGGTTGTGAAAATATCATAATGAAACACTTACTAGCTAATCAAAAGTATGCATACACAGAAATTTAAAAAGATTTTTTGGTTTTCAGAGAAAGCTCGTAGCCTACTTAGTAGACCACACCCCTTTGAGTTCTCAACCTCAACCCACAGTCACAGCTCTGTTTTATTAATGAAACAACATGATCAGGCTGCCCACCAGCCATATGTGCGTATATTTAAAAGACGGCGTTACGTTGGTGTTTTCATACGGCACAGTGGAAAACAGAGGAAGACGAGCGCCGACGTTGACGGAACGCAGAGAAAGCAGGCACACAGTGGAGGACAGTGTAAATCAGCATGTGTATATACAGTGCGCACAACAAAGCTAGACATTATTTATAAATTGCAGGCATTTAACAATGTCGAGAAGAACTCCGAATCCAGCAATTTGTGTTCCTTTAATCAGCTCGTTGAAATGAATTGGACGTTAAAGTTTCCAAAACAAATCTGGAAATCGTTAGCGTTAACCATCCGTCTTTGTGGATGACAAATGTGGTTGCCATAGAGATTAATTGTTCAGGATATAGTAGAAAATTGATGAACAAGTGGAACTTAACACATAAGTCATTTTTTTTTCTTCTCAGCCTGCTGTTTGCAATGAGCGGGACGGCCACCATGGGAAGACTGGAACTTCCCACAAGACCGTCTGTCGGGGTTCAGGTCGGACACCGAGCTTTCAGCTGATCAGGTTTCTGCCTGGGCCAAATCAACCCACATCCCAACCAACTGAGTACACTGTCTGGGTGGGATATTACAGCTGCCAGCCAAACGTGGTCAGTGTTTTGGCTGTTAGCTGGAAAGTTTTTCTACCACATGATTTGGCAGGTTGCTTATTATTTTTTTGGGGGGAATTTTTTTTTTTTTTTTTGGTAAAATACTGAAAGTAGCTCTTGAGTTTGCACACTGGTGAATGTGAAAGTTTCCTGCTCTTTACACTGTGCTGCTGCTGCACTGCTTAGCCTCAATCCCCTCCTCCCAACACATCATTGATATGTAAATGCTGGACAGCTTGTGTGACAATACCTCACTGTCATGGTAAATGAGTTAAACTGAGACCGTGGCATTTCAGTTCGGCTCGAAACATTCAAAAGAGCTTCCAGTGCAGAAAAATACAGCGATAAACTGTAAATACAATCAATTGGGAGCTGTCACATGAACAAGTATTGCAGCTGTTTAGAACTGTAGTTTAAAGTATATTATATAGAGGCCTGTGAAAACATATACGTAGTCTCCCCCCTCTTCTTCTCCACTGCCTTTACTGTGGGTCAACCACAAGCTCACCATGCTCTCTCCACTGATGCAGCCCTCTCCACCACTATGAGGGGAAAACTGGAGAGGTGCGGCCTCTGCCTTATTTACTCTAGCCTCGCATTTTCGTAGGTTTGGCAGTGGCCGGGTATTTGAGGGATACAGTGAGTTGTGGTGCTCAGCAAAGTCTTCACAACTAGGCCTCTGTGAAACGGTGAACAGCCTAAGAGTTGGTGGCGAGCCGATAATCCTCACTGTTGTAGGTCCTCGCAGACCGTTTTGATTTCAGGCTGGTAAAGTGTTTGAATATTTCAAAAGGGAGCTTTACTTTGTGGATATAACTTTAAGGCAACTGTAGGAAAATACCTGAAACAGGAGCGAAGTATTATATGTCTGCTGGTGAGATTTCCACACTGCTGTGTTGTTTCTCTGTTTTTTTTTCTGTTTTTTTATTTGACTGTTTACACAGCTGTGATTTTATAATGTATTTATTAAAGGACAAAATAGGCTGGAAATAAAATTGCAATATCTTAAAACTGTGCAGTCGACATGTTCCTCAAAGTTTCTGTTAACAGCTCAAGGTGAGCGCTCATTCCTCCGCATCCGTGGAAAGATTTATTTGCCTCCGTGCGAGCAGCGCTGCTGGTCCTCCGCCGCCGTCATCGTGGGGAAGGGCGCTGTGAAGAAACAGCTGGCCCGCGTCCATGAGGGGAGGAGAGAGGAAGGCAGGCAGGGGAAAGTAAGGACATTTGATAATTACATGATTCATATGGACGTCTGGAAAGTAGGGAAAATGAAACTAAAAAATGTCCTGATCTGAAACACACAAAGGCTTGTTTTCTTTAAAACACACACAGAAAAACTGTCTCAGAAGGACAAACATGGATCAACGCTGGAGTGACAACATAAGAATCAGGAAACTAATAAAATATATGATAAGAATTTGACTAATTGATGAGATTTAATCAGTACAAGGTCTATTGGTTTCTAATGAAAGCTGGTTTCCAGCTACATCAGGTGAATAGTTACTGACTAGAGACTAAAATGTATGATATTTTGGCCATTGTGTAGGTAACCCTTGTGCTGTTCTGACTCATCAGAGAATGGACATGAGACTTCTGAAGGTGTCCTTAGGTGTCTGGCAGCAAAATGTTGTTAGTGGGGGCCTTTGGGTCTTATGGGTTGAGGGGAAGGGCCTCTGTGGATCATCCCACAGATACTTGATCAGTTTGGGATCTAGTGAATTTTGCTGCCATCCATTAGTGTCATTGCTATGGGGTGGGGGTGCCTGGTCTGGTCTAGGTGGGTGGTACATGTCTGAGTAACATCCGCATGAATGCCAGCAGAACATTGTACTGTCACAAGATGGTTATTTACTTCTTCTGTCAGTGGTTTTAATATTATAGCTGATCGGTGTCTTTCTTGTGTAAATCCTGCAACTGAATCCAAGCGTTGTAATAAATCACCCGCAGACAACGTTTAGAAATCTCTAAAGATGACGAGGTCCTGGAAAAACCTTTACCAAATGTAGTTTCTCTTACAAAGCGCAGATGTAGTTGGTGCAGGTTTAACAAGTGGTTTTAGGACTCTTGAGTAATGTTTGTTTTCTGCCCTACTGTCGCGTTAATCACATTCACCCGGCATGCCAGGTGTAAATCACTCCCAGACTCGCAGCAGCACGGCCCTGGCTCCTTATGCAACAGAGTGGAGAACCATCAGGTGATGCGTTTGTGGTTGTGCTGTGGAGCGGGCTCTAATTGGCTATCGGTGCCTGTGGTGTTGGCTCAGCTTCCTTGCTTTAATCATTGCATGAGCTTGTTGCTGCCAGGAAAACTTTAGATGCAGTTTTGACCCTTGTGCTTGCTTTGTTGCTTGTTTCTAGGAACGCTGCCAGTTTAAATTGCCCCCACCCTACCCCCCAAAAAAAGTAGTGTGTTGAAAATCCTTACAGTAATGCAACCCAGAGAGGCAGATTCTGACATGGAAAACTTCACCCGCTGCCCCCATCCTCCAACTCACCACCCACACTGTTGTCCTAAACCACAACCTACGACATTGTAGCTTTGATTGGCCTCCATTTTGCTGCAGCTCCAAGAACTCCTGACTCTCTCTCTCTCTCTCTTTCACTGTTGATACTGTTAATGGAATAGCAGGCGAGTTGTGTCGGCATTGGCTTCTCCCATAAAGAGGGGTCTATATGTTCTGGACCTGAAGGAGCTGGGTGCCCTTGACTCCAGATTCCCCCTGCACAGAGAGCAGGTCAGCCATTCACTGAGGCTCAGTGGCTATCATGAATGGAACATTGTACCTATGAGACACAAGAGCCTCCTAAATCCCCGGGTCACTCTTACTTTGGAGATGTGAAGTGAAGGAGTGTGGGTCCGGTCCGGGGAGGTGGCCGGGGGGGGGTGTTTCAAAGAAATGTTGAATACAGATAATTTAGAAAATGGGCTCCGACACAGTGCTGCCTCTGTAACCCCCTCCACACACTCAACTCCCCAAGGCTGCTCTGCTCATGTTTGTTTTGATTTTGCTCCCAGAATTGGGGCTAGGGAGGAAGGGAGGGGGTTTAAAGGGGACCGGGTGGTTGTTTTGGAGGACTTAGAGATGCATGGCAATGGTTAAGACAGCCTGGACCAAAGACAGTTTAAC
>JASGAT010363622.1:15714-38996 GCA_030220025.1 Chelon auratus
ACTATATTGCAGCTAACCGGGAGATATGGTTTATGACACTAGGTAGTTGGAAGTGCTTGAGGATTCCTGTGGTTTAGGAAAAGAACAGGAGTAGCTGTCCAGAAGTTTTCTCCAGCCTCAGAGAAAATGTTTAAATTTGCCACCTGTTAACAACTTGTAATTGTGTTGATTTTCTCAAGTGTAGTGTCAAAATGTGTTACTTTCTGTCTGTTGCACATTTGAACTACGGCTAAGGTAACATTTACAGAACAGGTGTGCCGCTAACACCTAGCAGTGATGCTAAATGACCCTTTTACAATTTGTTACTTGGGGCTGAATAAGATTAAATGTCTTTGGGACAAGCACCAAACGGTTCCTCTCTCTCCAGCACTTAATTATTCACCGTTAACAATGTCTCTGAATACAGTCAAGGCAAGTTTTAGTGCACACAGTAAATCCATCTCACAACCACCATGCTGAATCAGTCCAGATGTGTCTTCTTCTTCCTCTGCCTTCCTCCTTCTAAACTCTCCACCTTGAGCCTAAAATAGACCGATCTGCCATCCGTCTTCAGCGACTATGGATTGTGCAAGGGCTAGACGTTTACAATTCCTCACCAGGTTTCAATTACGCTGACCTAATCCCTCAGATATTAGAGAGTGAAAATAGCCTCGTCCAGAGTTTGCTGTGAAGTCACTTGGCTGACTGGAGAATGACACTGTCAAACAATGACCTCTGTTTTTTGGCGTTTGACTGCTATTTACAGATGCCCAGCAAGTGCAGTCATATAAATATTTAATGCCGTTAAACTGTAATGCGAAGAAATATCACTGCGCTCAGATGAAAAACATTCAACAAAAAGTAAACTTCACAAAAATGGATCTTACTGTGATCTAATAACTAATTGGTAACACGCTTTCAATGTTCACATATTGCCTGCACTACTGAAACATTATACATACTGATGAACACCCCCTTGACGTTTGGTTCAAGTACAAACATGATGAACAAGATGCATTTCATTCCATTTTGATTCCTTCCTTTCTGGATAAATCACACCATAACACAGCTTTAGACCATTTTATTACAAAACTCACACTTCCACATGCAAGATGCCACCGGGGAGTGTTTACTGCTATGCTCCCACAAGATGAGATAGAAAAACTGAGAACTCTATATCACGTGTGGCTACATTTGCGTGTTTATATTAAAGGCATTTAAGTGAATTTTTTTTTTTTTTTTTTTTTACTGCATATGATTGTAAAATATATACACATTCTTCATGATCCAGCTTCATAATTTAACACTTTAACAACACTGTTAAGACTTCATTTCAAGTGGCAAAGACACACAAACTGGCAGCTTCAGTACACGTGACCAAAACTAACGAGCACATTGTTTCTACTTTCCCTTTTTTGCTGAACTCTGCTCGAAGAAGAAAGGAGTGAGACTGAAGGGCTACGTTGAACCCCCTGGACTATGTGTGTGTGTGTGTGTGTGAAGACCTGCAAACAGGTAACATGAACCCCTCTGCAGCTGCATATTCCGAAATACGCAGCCTCAAAACATGTAAACTCAACATATATTTTCGGAACCTCACTATGAATTTGCGAAAGTATCTCTTATAGTATTAGATCAGCTTCAGCTGTATGTTTGCACATTGTTTAGAAAGTACCATCCTGTGTGCTAAAGTATTCTACAAGTAGTTTGATAAACATTGTTGTTGAGTTAGTAACACTTTTATGCTCCTTCATCCACAACTGTGTGACACATAGTACGAAACTAAACCTGTGTTTGACCATGCACACCACACTATGTTGCCCTAACCTGCTTTGTTCACTGAGTACTTCAGTGTGGATTTAGCTGGTGTATAACTGAGCAGTCCCTAAGATGTATCTTTTAATGTTTAGTTGTCTCATAAAGATTTGCTCTAACAACTTGTGCTCAAATTAGACATGCTGTTGTACCATAGGTGGCTTAAATGAGAAATTGCATTCACTCATACACAGGAAAGCAAAGCAGCGTCACACCAGTTGCACCTCTAGACAGGAGCAGTGCCGTGGACAAACTGCAGGTACGACATGTCGAGCCATTCACACCAGCGTGCAGCTGACAGGTTTTCCCAGAGTGTTGCAGCAGTGTGAAAGCACTAATAAAGACAGGGGTCTTTTACAGGCATTGGAGGGGGCTGGAGGTGGAGAGGAGGAAGAGAAGGGNATCTCATCTGGGGGAGGGGAGCAAGACAGGGCCCCGAAGAGAGGCTTCCGTTAATTTAAGTACTTGATCCCACACCCTTGCTTGTCCTCTGACTGTTCACCACAAATATTTGAAGTGTGGTTGCTGCAACAATGCAAAGGCCCCTGAAATGGAGAGCAGAGCAAACAGAGGCTGGATGGGTCCAATGTTTGTCTAAGGTCTTAATAAAGCCACACTTCAAGTACTATTGAAACCAAGCTAAACAAACAGGAGCTGTTTAAAAGGCACACAAAACGGCTGTTCAGTGTTGCAAGCGGTGGTTTGGTTGGTCTCCTCTGACCGTCACCTGAATGTTTCTACCGTTTTTGAGGCTTTATTTTATTTTGTTTTCAAATTACACAAGAAGGCAGTTCACTCTTGAGTACTGCGAAGGCCACGTATGTGAAGATTTGAATCTCAAATCAAAAGGGTGGTTTTCCTGAGTGAGATGTGCACAAAGAATTACCATGCAAACTATATGGTTGTGGAAAGTCTACACAAAACATTACAGCGCTCTCTGTCATCATGCAACTAAAAATGAAATGGCAGAGAGGCACAGAGGTGAAAAATATCCTCCCTCATCCAGCGGACCGGGGTGCAAGTCCTCTGTCAGCAAGTCAACGCCCTGCTGAAAGTGTCTTTGAGCAAGTCACTGTATCCTTACTAAATCCAGGGGTGACCATGCACTCTGGCACAGTAATGTCCCTGCCCCCCTTTCATTGATAAATCCAACAAATGTGCCCACTTTATCTCAGTATAATATCCATGCTATGAGGAGAAACAGGAGCATCATGCAGGTGGATAACCTCTGGGAAGAGGAGGAATTGTCACTGTAAACCTCCTCTCTGTCACTTTTAGGATCATAGTCCTCATCCTCGTAGGTAATATCAACATCAGGCTCGTCTGAAATAACACTGTGGTCTCCTATGGAGCAAAGTTTGCTCATGTTCTCCTTGACCACTTCACAGAAAGGCCTCTCCACGCCATCGCAAACACAGCGGTTCAGCAGAATGCCATTTGGGATGAACAGCATCTGCTCGATGGTGGCTTTACACTTGGAGGAGCACTTCCTGCCATTGAACAGCTGCCCGCAATATGACAAGTAGGCCGTGAGGGAGGTGTGGCAGTTCCTGTCTTCCTCGCAGCGCTGCCGGGCCTCCATGCACCCGATGCCGCCGGCGTCGCTCGGGTGTCTGCGGGGGAGGCACGGCTCTATGGCTCGCTTGGCGCTGAGGCACTCCGCGTCCTGTGCGCAGTCGCACGTCTCCAGGTCCGGCCCGCTGCGGGTGTGATTGAGCCGTATCAGCGCGTTGATGCAGTGGCTCGGGCACTGCCTCCTCGTTCCCCTGATGGTGCCCTCACACGCTGCTAGGTACTGGCTGTAGGCAAGCTCGCACTCGGGCTCGTCGTGGCACCGGAGGAGCGCCTGCCAGCAGATGAGCTGGGCGTCTAAGGCCACCAGCACCCATGGGAGAAGTGCCAGGGCGCTGCACCAACATTTCATGCTTGGATGGTGGTTCTAGTTCGGTGACGTGCACTTTCTCCACCAGCACATTAGGATCTGGACAATTCAGACTCTTAATCCTCCAGGCTGAAGTTCATAAAGGTATTCCACACGCAGCTCCTTTACAAATTGTCAACCAACTTGCACCTTAGTTTGTGAGTTTGCCTCCTCTCGGTGAGCTCTGCAGCAGGAGAAGTCAGGATCTGACTCAGGGAAATCAGCACGCATGGCTGCAAAGCAAGAGAAACAGCCCAGAAACAACAGTCACTCCGGGAAGCATGTCCATTCAAAAACATAAAACCATACTCCAAACTGCAGTCTCTCTCCGCACCATGCCACCGGTGCAGATCCGAGGCGGACGCCGAAACGTGCCACGGGGGCTATCCAAAGTTAACGCGCACTCTGACCACAGTTATTGTTCGTAACTCAGATCCTGCACTTGAACTTATCTGTCTCGCCATTGCTAGTTCCGACTCTCAACCGGCGCTGCTACTTTTAACATCCATCCACGCATTCCGAGGTTTGTTTGTTTTTTAGCTGGAAGAGGTTTCTCTCTGTCGAATGCGGTCCCGCTATGTGCGTCTTTGTCCCTCTTCTGGCTGTTACGCTTCACGGTCCGCCGAGCATTTCCCCACAACACCCCTCCTTCTGTCGAAAAAAAGAAAGAAAAGTTCCCCCCATTCTCCCTCCCCTTCTCTCATTTACAATCCCGGCCACCGATTGGTCGTCATTGAGGAGTCAGCCGTGGGACCCATTTCCAGGCCTACAGCAGCACAGCCCTGCGCGCAAATCCTCTCAGTATATGACGAGATAGGCTAGATGGAACTGTTTATAATTTTCCTTGCATGAAACCCAGGATCTGTGTGGTCCCCCGTCTTCTTGTAGCAAAACACAAGTGAAAGGGGGGGAGGCAGTGGGGTTGCTTGCAAAATGCATTCCTTTGCAAGAAGCTCACATCTGTAACTTCGCTGCTCCTAAAAGAAAGGCAAATCTGTTGCACCAGAGCAAGGAGAACCTGCGCGATGACTGCCTCATAGCTGAGGCTTTTCACTTAAAAGTTGTCTCTAATTGTCGCCCTGTCCCCCCTCCCCTCTCCCTCCCTCCCTCCCTCCCCCTGCCTTTCATTCTGCAGAGTTTTTAAGCCCCGATTGATAGAAGAGAATGAGAGAGAATAGTATTTTCTGGCCCGTTTCACCCTAATTGTGTCCGTTTGGCCATGCAGTGGCCCAGTGTCTTTCCAGGCTGAAGATTGTTCACGCACTGCAGCCTATCAATAGAGAGGGGTTCAGCATCAATATATTTTACAGCTATTCCCTTTCACACCACACTTGAAAACTACCAATACCTCAGGCTTCCCTGCCATTGAAATGGTAACTAACTAGATTTTTTTTCTTTTTTAGTAGCTTCAGGTCTGTGCCAGTTTTGCACAAGCTCAACAAAACAGATGGATGCCCAGTCTGAATTCTGTTCAAAACCACAATGGGAACGATAACTGTGGGTGAAAACTACAATTCTGTGTGTGTTAGCGTGTTTGTATTAGACTTAGATACTTAGACTTAGATAGATAGACTTTATTGATCCACAAGGGAAATTGCTTGATCACAGTAGCTCAGATGCACATAAAATAAACACCCTTGAAAGCTGCTTGTAAAAAGGAATAAGAGGATAAAATAAAATACAACAGTATAAGCAAAAAAAACCCCCAAAAGATTTGCATATGTACAAAGAAACTGAAAATAGAAGTGTATGTGTTTATATTTAGGACCATTGTACTATATGTACACATACACATCCCTACACACATATATGACAACATCACATCTTATCCATGTCACAGTCTACCCGCCTCTCTCTGCAGCCTCCTTCTTAGTCACTTCTATAGTTGTGAGTGTATGTTTGTCTCCACCTGGTGTTCAAGCTGCTGCAGATGTAGGTAAACACATGCACCCCAAACACAATCCGAGGCCGTTAGGTGTAAAAAAATAAATAAATAAATAAATAAAACAAAAAAAAAATCACACGGCGATGTAAAGTAATCACATTATAATAAAAATCGGTTTATTGCAGTTAAAACTCAAGAATCACCAGAATACTGTCAGACAGAGAGAGACGGCGATACAGCGAAACAAAGAGACAGCCAAACGACGTCAAGAAACTGCGTGTCAAGGCAGCCATTTCCTGAAAATAATCAGTTCCACAGGGTGACAGCACACGAGTTACACTTGTATATTATAATTGTTAGTATTGAGCTATAATTTAAGTGACACACACGCACGCATACAAAGCAAAGAGTTTTGCTTTATGGCTTCTTTTCCACCCATTAATATTGTCTCATGGTCAAACATGACAGATTCTAGTAGGTCTATTATAAAAGGACTTATTGCAACGTTTCCTCTGCTTCATATTACTGTAACATCATGAATACACCGTTCATCTACCACATGACAACGACCATGGTACGGGAAACCTACTGCTTCGGTTTTCATTCAGCAGTAGTGTGGTGTCTCCGGCGAGAAAATTACTACTCATCTCAGAATATGTTAAGAAATGTCTGAATCTTTTGAGCCACATGTGAAATGAGAGGTTAAAAATGAAAAGAACCCAAAGATGAGAACAGTTTGGCAGCAGGTCTCAAATTCGAGAGGTCAAAGCTGACGTGACCCCCGGCGCCACTGCTACGTTGGTCGAACACCGGCAAAATGTAGCGCGTATGAATGTAACACGACATCGACAGCATCCCCTCTTAAGTCGCCCATGCATTCACTTAACGTCCGTCTAGAAAACAACACACACAGAGTATTGCAGTAAGCCCACGCTGACCGCGAGCTCTGTGACACTACGATGAGCACTCCCAGCTACAGGACGAGGTTTTCACATAGACACCACTTGACGTATCACATCGGCTAAACGACACGAAATCCACCAGCACGAAACAGCACTACTGAGACCCGGGGGCGGGGGAGGATAGGTCAAAGGTCGCGTGACGGTGGACAACACTACGGCACCCAGCGAGCTGATGAAAACGGAACGGGCCGCCGTTGACGGTATAGGCAAACAGCAGATACGTTTACGCCTTATATGACATAAATATTAGCATGTGGACTAGTTGGGTTTATACAGTACACACACTGCAGTTACACAGTCGGACATATTTGTGCCGTTTCCTTTGCGTTGACTGGAGGTCTATCAACAGAGGCTTTGGCGTATAATTTCTAAAGCATTTACATTTTTCTCAACTGAGCAGCTTTTTTTTTTTTTCTTTTTGACCTCTGAATGCAGCATACACACAGATTTGCTTCCAATATAGTTGATATGGATGCTAGGTTAAATTTGGGAACACAGATACCGAACACTGTAAATACAAAATGCAACAGATCTGTTCAGTGAGACATCATCTGCCCCCGCCTACTACTACTACTACTAATAATTCGCGGGCTAAAATGAAACGAAAAGAAAGTAACAGAAAATAAGAGATCTCCTGCAGAAACAAACGGCTAAGTGGGTTTGTTTTTGTAAAAAGTAGCTTTAAGATATCAAGATCTCGGGGCTTGTAAGGAGACAACCTTGTACGGACGTCCAAGGCACACTGAAGTACGGAAAAAGCTTTTACAAAAAAAACAAAAAAACATGGAAAATTTTAAAACCTTGATTAATGCAGCAACATTAGCAAGCTGCTTTCGACAAACATCACTGTATTGTTGCTCTGAATGAACACTGACCATCTCCACCATTTTGTGCTTGTCTACGTGAAATATAAACAACCCTAAAAAAAGTGCTCTTCAGTTTAATTTTCACCGAGAACAAATCGCCTAATTTCCCAAATTTAACATAACACATGAACCAGCGTCAGCCGCGCGCTTGTGTGTTTTGGCTCCGGCCAAGCAGCTCATCTCAGTGTATTGAAAGTGCTCGGGTTCTTTCACTGAAATGAACTGCCGTGTATTTATGAAGCAAAACAAAACAAAAAAAAACCTGCACACACACACACACACACACCTGCGACCTCTGCTGCAGTCATATTGTGCTATCACTGGTCACGTGAGGTACAGAGAGCCAGGGTGTCGAGGGGATGGAGGGAGTAAAGGATTTCATGATTTCATACACTGGACAAACTTTTCTCAGAGGAGGAGGTTCTCTAAAGGCGGAAGTAATCTCATTGGTCTGCAGCTTGGTTCATTTGCGTTAAAATACGGATGACACTCGTGACCTTTAGGATGTTGAAAGGTCATGAATCAAGCAAACTGAACTACCTCAGCCACTGTGACTGGAATTATTTTATTCGCCACGGTAAGGCGAGGCCAGGATTTCACAATGTAAGGCTTCTGTCTAACTGCGCCCAGTCAGAAAAACTGTTATTATGCGGCTCTGCCAACTGACATTCCACTAAAGCAATGAGAAAATGTCCACCGCCAGAGCAGCTCTGCCTCTGAAAAATATTTGTGCAGGAAAAACTCTAATCTCCTGGGACTTAGAGTTGGCCAGATCACATAAGACTGCAATTTTCTGTCTGCTTTTTGAGGTCTTCCAGTGTGGCCTGGGCTTTGTCCTTCAGCTGGTCGATGTCCACGTTCTGGATGTTGGACAGCTGGCCCAGCACCGACTGCTTGTGCGCTTCCTCCTGGTTGTCCTCGGCGATCATCTTGGCCAGCTCCGTGGGCAGCACCACGTCGTCCCCCGCCTGCTGGATCTGGGTCTCGTCTGTCTCGTTCTGAGGTAGATACACACATGGTTCAGCATTAAGGTTCAAATTATTTCTTGGCTTAGATTAGATTAGAAGAATATGCGATTTTACAGTCACTGAGGTCCTGTTTTTAACCCGTAAGACTAATGTAGAAAAGCATATTAGGTCAAATTTACCTTTGGTAGTCTGTACTTTTCCCGGAAGTGACTTCTAACTGTGGCTCTCTCAGCCTTCTTCTGGGCAAAACTAGCTTCTCGTTCTTGTCTGCAAGAAAGAAGACAAAATACAGTGTTTCGTGCAGATGTTCAAGCTGCTCCTGAAACTGAGATCGTCTCAGCTCTTTACCAAATATGGAAAGAAAATATTGTTTTCTAACCTGCCCTTTTTTTTTTTAACTTTTTTCAAATAGCAACTTCAACAATACGTTCAAAATGGGAGTTGCTCATAGTAAATCTAAAAACAAGAACAAAGTGCTCCGTGCTAGTATGTGCAGTCGGATCTCTGCGTCATGTTGGATCTGGATCCTGCTAGGCCTCGGGGCCTAGCATTACCATGTGTCCTAACTACAGGGTATAAAGCCAACAGAAGGTGGAGCAGCAGCAGCAGTGATGCCGTGGGGAGAAAAACAAGTAAGAGACGTTCTGCTTATATGTAGGAGCTCCAGATGCAGCCTCCTGTCTGTCCGACGATCCTCTGAGGGATTTCAGCGCTCTTGGGATACGGACCGCTAGCGTTAACCTACTAAGTGCAGACACTACTACTGCTCCCACTCCCACACTTGCAGAGCTGTCAAAAGCAACCTCGCTGTGCAGCACTTTTTTTTTTCTCAAAAGGGGTGTTCACTTCAAATGCATGAAATCTGTGGGTGTTCTTTGAACCTCTGATTAGAGTAGTAAACTTCCTTTTCATGTAAGAAGTGCAAGATACAGTCCAACGATTCTGATATATGCATTTCTAAAAAAAACCCCACACACCTGTCTTGGAGAATCCAAATGTTTGGACATTATGTAGCCTGCACTCTGTCAAACAGTATGTGATGCCTCCAGCAGAGGGCAGGCACTAGGCTGCTGGCAGTGCCTTCTCCACTCAGCGTCACTGGAATATATTTACGGCTTCTGTCCGGATCATAATTGTCTCCCATAAATTGCTATATCTGCTGAAAGGCCCCAGACATTTAGAGTCGACAACATGATATAACCCTGAGCAAACCTGCTTGTGCAGATTGTATAGGTCCAAAATAGCATGACTAGAGTGGCATTTAAACAAAAATACAGTAGTTGCTTATATGAACAAACGGATGATTGTTATCAAAGTGGAGCTGCAGTGAAAGAGGCTGTGTGGTACGCCTAGAAGGATCAAATCAGCAGAATCATCTAAAGGCGGTGGGGACAGTGGAGGACCACAGGCAGGGTAACCAAAGTGTTTGTACCCAGAGTGTCAGGAGAAGGGTGATTCATGAGGGGAAGCAACATTCATGGGGCTGTCTGTGTGAGCCCTGGTTCACTCTGTATTAACACGACCAGGCCAGACATCAAATGGCAAAAAGGGGCCACGCTGCACTCACTTGCAGCCAATGAGCAGAGCTGTGCGTCTTCGCCTCTCAAGGGCATCAGATGACCAGGGTTGTCACTACGGCTCGGGTGCTGAGGGTGATAAAATGCCTGCTTGTGACATGCCAGTATGAGCAACCCACCCCCACAACCTTATTCCGCTTTAATCCAGGCAGTATGGGCGTCCCAGTGATCTATTCTCATGTTTAGCACCTCTGACTAATAACTCTTCCAATGAAGGTCACAGTGTGACGGGAGAGCGTTAAGTATCTCGCCATGCCTCCTGTAGAGCCAAGCCTTAATGCTGTCAGAGTTACGGCTTCACCTCCCACTCAGTCTTAAAAAGTCTGCACATGCTGCTGTGACAGTGAAGTGTCCGACTAATGTGTTAGTGACGATGGTAATGAGCCAGGAATCATACAATAGTATAATTGAGAGCACGGAGCAGTGCTCTGCAGTGCTGCCATAGTTTCTATGAATCATTTCTAAGATCTTTTTTTTTTTTTTTCCCCCCCACAAAAAATCTGATCTGAATCCACATTATTTTTTCTATTCTAACATATTCTATGACCAGCAGGGAGTACATGTAATATGGGCTCTGAGGGAAGGATCACTCTAATCAATAGTGAGTTGCTGTCTGCTCGTTGAACTCTGTTTGCCAAATGACCTTGTTGTTGTTACCTTATATTGTCCTCCAGTGCGCTCTGGGGATAAACACCACGATGAACATGCAGTTATGTAAAAATAAAGAAATAAATAACACGCTTTTGCAAGTAAGGCATAGAGGAAAGACTTAAATGGTAAAGGGAAAGTGACACAATCAGTGGAGTCACTGCTGTAAATTAAAAAAAAAAAAAAAATAGTTCCAATTGTCAATATACCAATCATTTACAGGGGACTGCACATATTTAATTTGCATCCATCTGGGGTAATAACTTAATAAAAGCTTAGATGAATGAATATTAGCGTTGGTTGTCTGCCCTCATCAAATGCTTCTGCCCCGCGACTTTATTTACCCCACACTCTGACTCATTATTCAGACGCGCACGCACAGCGATAGGAACATTTTTCGCCCCGGGCGCACGAATCCCTGTAGACATTTCCGTGGAACAATGATTCCAGGATTACCAAATTAAAATCGGCGCTACGTAGCCTATTTTGTCTAAGCTAAGAGACAGAGAGCTCCCTGGGCGAGAGGAGCAGCTGTGCGTGGAGCGCTCGCGTTATTGCATTGGTGCGTAAAAAAGCGCGCGGCGCACTGGGAGCTCTCTGCTGTTCACACACCGAAACACACTGTTTAAACAAACCGCGATTTAACCGATTTCTTCCCCCCCTTTCTCCTCAAATGTCGCCGTTCTCCGCAACTTCACACTCACAAACTTCAACCATTGTCTTACTTTTCCTCCTCTAACTGTTGCTGGTATTGTTCAAATTCCTCTTGAGTCATCCCCTGCGCGGCTGCATCTGACTTCTCCCCTTCGGCTTTCTCCTCCGTCAGTCCGCCTGTTAGGTTCTTCAGCTGTCCTCCCACCACGTGTTTCACCATGAAAGCCATGGCCGCGCTTTGGCGAGTCCTCTCTTTGATAGGCAAAGAAGTCGATGGCTCGGTGCGCTCTTGGATAGAGCGGCGGCGATGTGCAGAGATGAGCCAAGTGACGCCTAAGCCAAACGAATTAAAGTGTCACACAAGAGTCTACAATTTTCAACTTCAGTAATCAAACCTCAGAAAGATAAAAAAAAAAAAAAAAAAAGATTGAATTATTCCTGCGGCGTGTCGGTAGCTTGCAGTTTCAGCACCTCTTGCCCTGGACAGCTCCGCGCCGAGAAGGATGGAGAGGAGCTGCTCAGTTGTGAGTCAACAAGTTTGGCGCTGAACTCTACCAATCCTGTGACTCCGTCCGCAGCCACCACTCCCTCCACCCAATCCCAGGCACCGCCGGACTGGGTGTGCGCTTGCACGGCGCGCGTCGGCAGCGTGGGCTGCACGGGATCCCGTGATTCGCCGTCTGATTATAATTCACGACGGAGTCAGACAGAACTCCGGGGGGAACAAACAACACGTGACGAGCCTCAGCATCTCCTGGCTGTTTTGGTGTCTGTCTGACTGTCTTTCTCAGGGTCATCTGCGCGCTGGAGCCTAGTATACAGTTTGTCAACACACAAAGAGTGTCCTAATTGCAAATTAGTCAAATTGCTGTCTGCTAACCGACGGCATTTGTTCGGTTTATTGGCCTAATCACTTAGAAATGATGCGTCGCAGCCTCTTCTCTGTTAAGAGTTTGTTGCACATGAGCAAGCTCATTTGGATGACATGAGAGGAAGCTGGAATGATGGAGGGCGTTTCCATGCTCATTTAATGGCCGTGTAAATATCCCTGGCTGCTAACATGCAGGAACTGGAGTCTTAAAAATACAAATTTAGTCTCCAGTTGCGTCACCACGACACGTCTGTAGTGACTTGAGTCTGGTACCCACAAGTGAGTTTATAATATAATCTCTCATGCTCATTAGGTCTTCTTTAAGATTTTCTCTTCCTCCCTTGTTTCTGTGTTTGTGTGTCTTTGATGTGGTGTACCGGGTGAATAGTTCAACATCCCATCACCAGAAAATTTGATTTATCCAAGGCTGGCTGCGTCTGGATGATGCAGCTGGAAAGCCTCATTTCTAAAAATATGATCTACGTGTGTGTGTGTGTGTGAGAGAGAGAGAGAGAGACAGAGAGAGAGAGAGGAATATTTTAAATCTCCTCTCTGTGAGATTCTTGACATCCAAAGTGTGAGAAGCAACTTTGATCACAAGTCAACAACTTCAGCGTCCTGATCCTCGCAGCACAGTCTGACACCGAGCCTGCCCTACTTTTCCGGTCCCCGTGGATCAGGAGAGACAGAGCGCGTCTCAGTGTCTCTTTGTCACAGGCTTAGCAAGGCCCTTTTAGCCTACACCTGCCTCGCTTTAAAATCTCCCTCCGACTTCAAAGCTGCCACCGGTGAATAGATTGAAACGTTAACGCGGTGAATGAGATCAGCAACCGTAATCTCTGTGAAATTGAATAAAAAGAAAGAATTTGCCTAACCAGCATGTTTCAACATCAATTTGGATCCGTTTTCTTTTGATACGCACACCCGTGGGATCTGTTCCGAGCCTGAGTCCAACTCACTTTTCTTTATGGATTATCAGAGAGCTCTGACTACAGGTGCTCTAGCAGGTACAGCAGGAGGTTTTAAAGCCAAGATGATGTAAGCTTAATGGTGAAAAATTTCAGCGAGGGGGGCCACATCCCTCGCACGATGACATGGTGTGACAGCTGTGCTTCACAGGACCACCACGCTGGCCTAGAAAGTGAGAGCAGAGGTGTTGTGTTTGCTGGCAAGTGCTTCAAACTAATTTATCAGCTGTTTTCACACCACTCTTGTGATACAGTGCTATCAGCCGAGGAACGAACAGACAGAAATAAAGGCACAGCGATTCCTGGCTGCACACTCAAATTCCACTCTGCTTTAAATTCTGTGTTTTATTAAGAAGGTCTCCTTAGAGCTGGGGTTAGAGCTGCACAGTGATTACTAGGTGGAAGCTCCTTTAATTACAGCCGCATTTATTTAATAACGAATTCCTAGAATTAAGGGGAGTTAAAGTGGGGCTATGTGAAGCACTCAGCCATGATCAGAGGATGATAATGCTGCCTCAGTAGGTTTGTTTGTACTGTTGTCTGTCTTTGCAGCGTTGAGACATTAGGTTGAATCCAAATGAAGAAGTCAGCGCACCGAAGCCACACAGTGGAGTAGTCCAGGAACCCCTGTGTCCTGAGCAGTAAAATTGCTGATTTGGTCAATGGAGTCCAGTGACTTTGAACGGAGTAGAGATCGATAGAAGGGGTTCGGTTCCTGGCGAAAAAGGCTGCCTGTCAGCAAGGTGAGGCGGCGATGATATTCTAAATATAACGTGCGCTGAAACGGATATGGATTTTCTTTGTTCTTCAGGTGGGCCTTGTTTTACGTGGCTAACACGCGTTTTCCTGCCGACCCCGTCCGCAGCAGTTCACTGCTTCTTTCCTCTTGCTTCCTTTCTGCTTCTCCAAACCGAAAGGAAGCCCACCACCATCAGCTGTAGATAACACACTGACCCTTCAAAGAAAACAAACTATGCCTTTAACCTGTTGTTAGCTGGCTGTTGGTTAGCACTGTGCAGGGCCTGGGTTTGGGGAGACAACCTCACCTGCATGTGGCTCAGCAGCTAGATAGTGCACGGCTGTGTTGATTATTTGTGCACGTGAGACAGATTCAGATTCATAACTCTGGCTCTACTGGTAGAACTACATCATCAAGGATGATGTTCGTTAGTTTACCCAAAGTCCAGGGATCAAACCTCCAACTTTGGGATGTGGCACATTCCAGGGATCAAACCGCTAACCCTCTGGTTCGTGGACAATCCGCTCTGCCTACTGAGCCACAGCCCAGATATGATGATATGATATAGATATGGCAGATTTGGTGTCGAATTAAGCCATCAAATGTTTGATAGAACTCACAAGCTGTTTAAAGTTAAATAAGATCAGAAAGTTATGCAGAAAACTTCTCTAAATCTATTTGCAACACCAGTGATGAGCAGGGATGGAGGCTGCACAACCAACGAGCCGTGGCGTTCAGATGAAACAGACTATCATTCCACTCAGAGCAGCCGGTGTACCCTAAGCAGATCAATGCAGATATGAGTACTTTCCTTGGGTTCTCAATGTAGATGGAGTAGTTTGCATTTAAAGTGCACGGAGGTTAGAGAACTGCCTGTTAGAGAGCTCAGCGGATTCATGACAGCGCAGCCTGATACCCACAGCAGGGTCTGACAGGTTGAGACATTTAACATGAAAATTGGGTTTCCATAGGGGCGCCAATACCACTCTACAAAGTTCGGTGTGTGTGCTGTAAAAACAAAGACGTGAGACGTGCAACAGCTAAGGCTTAAGCTGTATTTTACGCCCGCAGAGTTTTGCATGCTTCCGTCAGAGGCGTCACGTTTGATTCTGTCTGATTGCACTTTCACAGACTGAAAAAAACGTAATTGCCGCCTCTAAAGAATCCATCACGGCGAAATGATTCCACATTAGAGGATATTTTTGAGTCCTTCGCTTACCATTAAGCAGCACCTAATCAGCCGCATTTGTTTAATAGCAGCGTATGGCATTGGAAGGAAACCATCAGTCAAACGCGGAATAAAAAGCCCTCATTACTCACAGTGCTTGATGTAAAAATAGGCTCGTGCTAATGCTGCCTAGCTCCTGCCGGTGCGCAGTTCAATTTACTGCCTACTCAGCTTTGACCGATGTGTCTCGTTGTGCTGTGAAAATTAGCAGTTAAGGTCTTTGCCAAGCGCATATGGAGCACATGAGCACGCAAAGCCTTCACACAGATGTTTACTGTGAAAACAATGCATGGCTTCACACAGGCCTGACACGCTACTCTCCCTTATTGCATAAACATCTGTGTCTAATCTGCAGAAACAGAACATTTTTCTGCTACATAGTCCAATATACCTCACTGAATAGTGCATAAAGGGAACTTTAAGAATACAGATTGTGCGTGTGACATAGTAAATATTTGGCCTTTAAACGCAAATAAATTGAGGCAGCAACAACAAAAGGTTAGAAAGACGTGACATGCTCCGATTGCTCC
The DNA here is from genome assembly GCA_030220025.1 of Chelon auratus. Classification (NCBI taxonomy): domain Eukaryota; kingdom Metazoa; phylum Chordata; class Actinopteri; order Mugiliformes; family Mugilidae; genus Chelon; species Chelon auratus. The sequence continues at coordinate 31,326 of JASGAT010363622.1, forward strand.
GTGCCAGGAGTGATCGCAGTGTGAGTCAACACAACCAAAAGCATCACGCTGGCTCCTGCCCAGTCACACTTCCAGCGTGGTTACACTTGATCTTCTAGGATTACAGTGGGAGGCTGTGTGGGATTGGGAAAGATGGGTTTATGTACACCATCACTTGTGCGCGCTGATCCTCGGCAGCTGAGTGTTATACCTTTGTTTCTTTAGACATGGGATTAGACTCATCAAACGAATGCGCCCCGCAGCAGACAATAAGCACCTTCAGGGAGTTTTTTTTTTAAAATTCACACAGGCGGAGATGACGCCATTAGCAAGTCACTGGGAGGCCTGTCTCAAGGAAAGCAGTGTGTGTGTGGCGCCCCCCTCGTGAGATGACAAAATATCACATTAATCTCATTAGAAGTGAAAAGTGCTCTGTGTGCTCAGCGACAAAACTATTTTTCTTATATATATATATATATATATATATCAAGAAAGCATCTGCAGCCAATTCAGAGTGTCTTATGATGTGTTTAGATTATTTCTACCTGAGTCAAGGCCTGACCAGAGATTGAACGGACAGGTGGGGTCACAGCAGCATGGCACCATATGGTGGCAAGCAAGTCGCCCCAGCAGCAGTGGTTTGATGCCCTGCAGGCTGTCCAGGAGGTGTGGAAGTGCACCAAATGTCAGCATGGCGACTGTCTCCCCAGTTAACATCAGCCACGTCCACATCAGATGAATATTAAGTCCCCGGTACGAGGCACAAGAAGACAATTTATACTCTACGAATCAAATATCTTTGCAGGAAACGTAGATTTTATTTGTCCAGGTAATCGAGACAGAGAGCCTCCTCCCTCTGGGTCTTCTGCGTCTGCCCAAGGGCAGCGGAAGCAGATGGAATTTCGTTTGTGGCGCTTACAAGTATTGCAAATAAAAAATGAATGAAATATCTCTTTCCAGAAACCCAGCTAGACGGGATAATCCACAGAACACACCGCCAACCATTTTCAGAGGGACTGTTTCTTCAGTAGAAAGTAGTTCAGATGGAAACTGTTGACAGCGAAGTCTGTGGATTATCCAGGGTAACTGGGACACTGTTTTTTGGAAAGAGATGTTACTGTGAAGATTAATTTTTTTTTATTTTCAGCACCCCTCCCGAAAAAGGACTTCAGTCCATTCTCCTCTTGCTTTAACAGAGCAGCAGGACTCTCAGAGACGACTATCTCAGCACACGTGCCGCATGCATCTATCCATATCAAACTCATGTTAGCATGGGTGGATGGCACACACCAGGAAGGGGAAGTGAGGGGATTAAAAATGAATATGTTATCTTTCCATTACACATAAAAGGTTGGCAATCAAATCTCAGCAACAGATGCCTTGTTGTATTTTCACTCTTCCTATATATACACTTTGACCTGGGGCCATTTTTCTCTAAATTGGTCTTTTAACCAAGAGAAATGACATCCATTAGAAGAAACTGAAAGCAGAAACCCAGACTGGGATTCATATTACATCCTGGCATTTTTGAAAGTGTGAAAAGAAGCCGCCAAGAGACACACGACAGAAAAACGGGCATATCAAAAGTGAGAAAGATGAAAGACAAATGTTCGCAGGACTGAAACCGAAATAGGTTGTGAAATTGAGTGTGAAAATGAAAAAAATGGAAAAAAATGGTCTTCAGCTGCCACCAAAAAGATCAGATCAGAAAATTAGAGAGACAAATCGTCACAGAATGTACCGAGTGTTGTTCTGAACGCGGTCGGCTGACTCACAAAACGGTGTTTACGTTACAGACTGAAACACACAAGAGTAGCCGATCGCTTTTATGATGATGACGACTTCAAAGGCCAAATTTGAATGTTTTCTGAAAACTGCAACACCGAGACAGAAAACCCCAGCAACAGAGGCATCAGAAGAAGCCTCAATGAGAGAATAGAAAATTAACAGGATGTTAAAGTTGATTGTCGCCCCGACAGCTGGAAGTTCAAGGGACTTGTCTCCACAGAGAAAAGTCAAATCAAGACCAAACATGAAACCACGGTTACCACGGAGATAACGGTCAGATTGGGAGGCAAGGACACAGGAATTATAAATCTTCCTTTTACTTTTGCTGTGCCGATTGTGTAATAATGCCCCCTTTTTTTCCTTCACTGAGTCAAATTAAATTAATTGGAATTGATTGCTTCAAACTTTTGTGCCTCAGCTCTGAACATCAGCAGGTGGTTGTCATCAGCATCATATATAGCACAAATGTTCACTTGGACTTAAGGAAGGACTCATTTGAAATTAAACAAAGATTACTAGGTACACATTTATGGCCTTAATTCAGTACTTCATACTCTGTGTCTGCGGAGGTTTTCAGTCATCCAGACCATGATGCATCCAAAAAAATCAAGTTGAAACTGTTACGACGCAGCTGGCAAGAGGTAAAGAGGTGTAACAAACTTGGTGTGAAACCAGTTCAGTTAGTTGGCTATTGTTTAATGTACAATGATTCAAAAAGTGAAACAAATCACAAAAACAAAGAGGAACAGAAGTGGGCAATGGATGCTACTCAAGAGAAATTAAAACAAGAACAAAAGGAAGACGTTCACTAAAGTTTAAATACAATGAATCTCTCAAAAACAAACCAAAGTTACTCATGTAAATGCTCAACCAAAGCAGAAGACAGAAAATAGATGGGGCTAGCACCCTTAAACCTAGCGTCACCAGACAGATTTCTTCTTAGTGAATGCAGTAATATGAAATCAAAACAGAACTCAAAACTAGCCTCTGCTCTAAAAATGAGGTAATGCTAATCTTTCTAAACAGAACAAACGTATCTCAAAAGCTCTACACTAAACAGGCAACTAACAACAGTTTTCACTAACTGACACCAAGGCAGGCTGTTCGTGTGTCTCTACACACAGCTGCATTGAATGTCAGATGCTTTTAAACCAGTTCGATGATTGAGACGGTCCTTCGATTGGTGGAATGGATGAGATGTAGGCAGATCAGGGAGGAACCGGGAAGTTGAAGTGGACCAATTAAAACAGATTAAACACAGAGACAGAAACACACAGAAATACTTTGAGCCGTAACAGAAACAAAAGGAAATTAACTTGGTTGTGTGCCCCCATCGTTCAGTCAAATTGCAATTCAAATCCAAGCATGATCAGACTCATATGATATGCATATATAGGAATTTTTTAAGTACAATAGCTGAAGAAACCAAAGCAGCTGGACTTTTAGTTTTTCTTGAAGACATTTCATCACTTATGTCTTCTTCAGTTCTAAATGACTGGTGGTATCATGTACAGATCAGGTGGACACAAATGGAGGAGTCAGGGATCAGGCAGGCTCAGAGGTAGTTTAATCAGATGCAGGCTCAAAGCCAGGAAATTAGGATTCAGGCAAAGGTACAGAGGTCCGGCAGGCAAAAACTCAGGTAATACAGATTAGCTAAAGTCACCACAAGAAATCACTAGAGGAAGAAACTGGCTGGAACGCTTAAGGAAATCCTACAAGACGATCTGGCACAGGAGGAATGGGGAACACTTAATAAGCTTAAATACACGAGGGAGAGAGAGACAATGAGACACAGGTGAAACACATGAGGGCGGGGAAAGCAATCACAGACAGAACTAGAAAGAAAGACAGACTTCAGTAGACTCAGGAGGAAGTGACGAAAAGAGGACAGAAAACTGAACTTAAACATAATATACACCACGTGGTCCTGACATGTGGAAGTTTGGGTTTTTATTTAGACACATCTGTGAGTGGTGCCCACTTGAAATTCACACGACTGGGGTCTGAATAAAACTCAAAGTGAAGAAGCTACTTATATGAGTGGTGAAATGTTGTCATTAAAACCCATCGAGTCCAGCTGTGTTTGTTTTAGCCTTTTTTTTTGTTGGATAATCTCTACTCTAATACTGAAACAGTTTCACACAGATGTCTAATTCTATGAAAAAAAAAGTCACATTAAAACAGTTGTCATGTGTCTATATGCATACTGAAATAACTCAAAGTTTTAAACACATTTCTACACAACAGGAAGACTGTGGGTTTTGTTCCCCTCTTGTGTCCAGTGTACTGTGTGTCGCTTTGTGGAATCATTTTGGAAACAATCCTTTCCTTTTTTTTTAACACTGCCTTAGTTTAACCTTCTGAGGTTTGGTGTTGAGGAGCACGTAGCCCTGAACTAAAACCTCACCAAACACCATCACCCCATCTAACACTAATGCTGCTGAATGGAAACAAATCCCTGCAGCCAGTTTTACAAAAGCAGAGGCTCTTATATTAGCATATTAACATAAATTATCTCAAATGTTCCTCAATCTCCTATGTGTGCAGTATTTGGACTTCCTTCTTACCAACAGCTGTGAAGTGTATTTTACCACAAAATCTTGTCTTGCAGTCGGCCATTCATTTATTTACTCGTACATTTCACTATCTGTATGAGGGCGTTCACTGACGTAATGCTTTCCCGGGCCCTTAGGCTAACGTTAACCTTCACAGATAAGTGCTTAACGCTAATCTAAACCTAACTCTAACCTCAACCACAAGACCAAGTCTTAACCATCCAACAGCCCTTCGAAGATGATGTTTCGGCTTTCGTGCCACGCTCGATCAAGTGGTGTTTAATCCTTGCACTGTGCATCCAGTGCGCCTTATTTTCTCTGAAACTGCAGCCAACCTGTTTAAAGCCACTTAAACATCAAATGCAACCCCTATCTCCATGTGTGAACAGACCAGCATTAACATTATACTCCTCTTCTGGACGTTTAAATGCGTGAACTTGTATTAGTATAAGTAGCTCTTGTGGGTTTAAACCTCATAGGCATAGAAGCTTTATTACCACGCTTGTACCAGCTGGGCGCCCAAGTACTTGAACAGGGAGACGGTCTGTGATATCATCTGTGTCCTGAACATCAAATGATAAAAAAATAAATAAAAGCGAAGGTTTTTATCCACATTTAATTGTGGTTAAAATGTCTTTTTTTTCTGCAGGGTGAATGGAAACAAAGAGATATTAGCATGTTACATAAGGAAGAGTCATTTCATTATAGACGTTTTAAAGAGGCAGGAGAGAGAGACAGAAGCAGCTAGGATCACAGGTCAGATCTGAGTCTGCATATTGAGCTAAACCTGCCCAGGCGCTCAAAGGTCTCTGCTTATTTCACTTTTCTTCCCCCTCCATATTCATTTACACCTGTCCCTCACTGCTCTCACACACTTGCCTTGCTCTCCGCCTTTCCCCTCTACTAACCCTTCCTTCTTATCCTCCCCCACCTTCGTCACCCTCTCCCTTGCCTGATTTAGACCTCTTGCCTGAGAGGAACATCGGAGCACAATGGGTTAGTGCTGGATGAGCTTAAATGGAATGAGAAAACCGGAAAATTCTCTTTCATGAATAGATGCAGACAATCGGCAGCGCGAGGGTGAACGGAGGAGAGGAGCGCGAGATAAAGCGGGCTGGGAAATAAGAGGAGAGGGACAAAGATGGTGGAAAAATTGCTGCCGAGGTGGCTGGAGATGATGGGGTGAAGGTCAGTGAAGAAAGGGCAGCTAGGAGTGACTGAGACTGAGGAGAGTTTTTAACCCCAAAAGCGATTCTGGTAACAATTTGTTCCCTGACATCTGCAACTTAATAATAAAGCTACTGCAGATAATCCCAGGCTTGTGTTTGTGGATTTTTAGGGGAAAGGTCTCAGTTTTCAAATACTCCACTTTGAGTTTCATAAAAAGCTTTGGAAGGATTTTCTTCTTCCCAATTTCTCTACACCCTGTTGCAATTTTGATAATGTAGGCAGGGGTACGGAAAAAAACAACAACTTTTACTCAGAACTAACTTAGTGTTTTTAAAAACAAACGTATCAGATGCAGTGTTTTGCACGGTGATAAATCACAATGAAACCCTTTAACAGATGACTTCAAGTCTAAAGCATAGACAGTATAAAGATGGACAGCTGCTCAAAAGTGAAGCCAAAGCAAGTAGAGCTCCCCCTGGTGTCTGGCTGCAGTATCGGTCATAAGCTCCGCCTCCTCTATGTGCTTTAGTTTGGGATCAAACCAAAACGCTAAAATACACGCCAGATAATTTGGATAGTAATTTGACGGCATAGAAACAGGATGTGACATGATGGTGACTACCAGTTGCCACGGCAATCGCCCCGTAAAGCAGTCCCATGGGACCATGAGAGTTGTAAAAAAAATGTTTTAAAAACAAGTACAGTGTATAATCCATAATTTCTTTGTAACAAGTGGAGGTGGAGCCGAGCGCAGTATTAATTAAACGTCTGAGTCTGGCAGAAGTGTGGCCGGGTCATCGATATCGCAGCTCTGTGTGGCTCCACTCTCAGACCGTACTGCGCACAGTTGTGAGACGCCGATGCCCGTATCCCCCAGGAAAATAGCGTCAATTTGGCCAATGCAAGGAAGTGGCGAGACGTTGTCCATATTTATATACAGTCTATGCCGTGAAGAGTAAAAATGAGACTGTGTAACTTGTTCACTTTTTTGAAGGCAAAACATATTTTTGAAACAGTAGATAATTAGCTAATGTGATCAAACTTTAGATAGATACTACTGAATATCTGGAATAATTTTTTAATCCTGCATGACTTCTTTCCACGTATGCTGCTGCTGCCCTCCATTTTATATATTTTTGAAAAAGAAATCCTGGGAAATAAGAGTTTAACTTGAGCAAACAGTGGGATTATTTGCAGACTTATTATTTATTGTATTCATTTTTGCTTCTAGACACAAATTTAAGTTGTGCGTGTTGTATGTCTGTTTTTTCCATCTCTGCAGGGTAGCAAGTTTAATTGGGATTTTGATTTGTTTTTGTTTTTTTTTCAGAAGAAAAAAAACCCTACATCTCTGTGATATTTAATCACTGATTGGACTGAGGCCATAACAAAAAGGTAATTTAGTAGTATGGCAGCATGGACATTTTTACTACTGCTATTCTTCCAGTTACTTCTACACTTCTCTGTAATGGTGTGAAATTCTGAGAGAACAGCTGATGTCTTGGTGGAAATGTTGATCCTAAGGTATTTGATGTGTTTGTTCAGCCCTCCTGACAGATTGGTGGCATTTTAGATTTAGACCAATTTATGGAGACTTTTGAGAATGCGAATATGAGATTTATAACCTCTGGAAGGCTAGTTGAGGTGTCTCTCAGGATGTCATCTGCATATAGGCTGATTAAGTGATGGGAATGATCTGTTTGCAGTTTGAGGGTTCTTACAAATGGCAGCTGCAAGAGATTCAAAGAAAATAGCAGCGGAGAGAGTGGACAGCCGTCTCTTGTGCCCTGCTGCAGTGTGAAACAAAAACTGTAGCTTTTGGTCTCTATAGTTGGTGGGTGATCTCACAGGCTTAGCAGTCAGACGGCAGCAAGATGGTGACCGTCTGAGCCGCCACACAGAGCTTCAAAACCGCTCTTCAGGAATCCCATTGGTGACGAAACAAAAGCTTCATCCGTCTCTACATGCATCCATGGTTGTGACCTTGAGGACTGCCAGAAGCCTTACACTCCACATGTTTCTAGTTGGTTACAGAGTTTTTCTTTTTTATACATGCAAGCCTCGATCAAACCACTCTCTGGGAGGTCTCCAAAACACGTTCTGGCATCTTTGCAGCTGCAGCTACGAGGGGGGTGTTGGTGGATCAGAGGATTCTTACGTCTTCATCTGCTGCTGC